>LKTO01000670.1:0-24562 GCA_001399465.1 Hymenoscyphus scutula
TGGGATGGAGATGTTAGGATTGTTTTCGTGTTCGTGGGATGGGGAGTTTCGGTGTTCCTCACGTGACCAGAGCTTTTAAGTTTTAAGTTTTAAGGGGTGGCCTGAACACTCGACAGTATTATATAGATGAAATGGAACGGGTTCAACTCGATGTTATTTCGATTCTTTTGATGGATTATATCTTCTTGGAGAAGCATTCCTTAACTCTTTCTGGAAGTCGATATTTTATGTTTTAATGTTACTAGGAATGGCTCTCAAAATAAAGCTCTTCGGTCTCGCAAAATCTACCTCAAAAGAAATAAAAACCTTGTTCTCTTAGTTAAGAAAAATACGAATTATTGTCCACGGATGCACAAGAAGTGTGTGCTGTAAAAACCTCAACCAGGAACACCAGCTAAAGCATCGCTTATCATTGAGCAAATAATAGGGTGTATCGTACTATTTCCCGACTTCCTGTAGAATAGACGACTTGGAAGAAGACATTGATATTGAGTTTCGCGATCTCGCACCATAAATCGTAGTACTTTTCGAATCTCATCGCAGTGTCGCAAAACATCAGGCTTATCGATCCTAGAACCCTTTGGACCTCGCTGCCGTGCATATTCCAAGACCAAGGCTGCTATTCCAGCAGCAATGGGAGTGGCAATAGATGTACCTGTCTGTGACGCCGTTGTCTTGCCATTCTGACACAAATGAATAGGCCATGCCGCCTCCAAAAACTCTCCGACAATTGTGATGTTCGTGTCGGGCTTTGGTGGAGGATTGAAGTGAGAAGGATATAGGGATCCATCGCATGAGTTGACACAGATTACTTGACGAAGGTTTGCGGGGAATGTCACAGTCGAGACACGACCATCGTTAGAAGCAGCCGCAAACATAGTGACTCCTCGGTGGAAAGCATTGCGGATTTCAGTCTTTATTTCGGGTATCTCTCTCTTACACCCCCAAGACATAGAGATTATATCAACTTCCCAAGTCTCAACTGCATACCGGATTGCCTAGGTCAAGGTCAGCAATGTTAACTTCAACACAAGTACTACCATAGCGGGTAAACATACACTTGCGATTGATTTTGAGTTCTGATCAAGTTCACCGCCTCTTCCATCTATGAAAGCCTTTGCCACAAACACTTCAGCCCGTGGGGCAGTCTTCAGAAGAAGATGGGTCACATGAGTGCCGTGACCGTGAGAATCCTGGATTTCATCTTCTTTAGACCCCGGCACAAAGCTGCGACAGGCAATGATTCGTGCAGCGTGCTCAATGATCAATGGATGCTGATAGTCTAGACCCGAATCAATAACGGCAATTTTGATAGGGATATCAGTATCCTTGATGCGCTCTTTCACGACGTCTTGGACCTCATTTTTGAATTCGTTGAACCATGTGATTGCTTTTTGACTTGAACTCTAGTTAGCATCCATGGATATTTTAGTACTCTGGCAACAACACTCACATTTTCAATGTCTCAAGTTCGTCTGGTGGTCTTTGTACGTCGGAATCAAATGTTTGATCGGACTCCTGAGTTAAGTTAGCCGTCGGCCCAGCAATTCTTTTCATCAGAGGAATACGAAAATCTTGTCACTTACCCTTGGCTCAATATGAGCCGATCTTCTTGACAACAGTTCCCGCAGCTTTTCATTGTCTTCCCTTTGTCTGTGGCTCAATTCAAGCAGCGAGTCGACCTTCCAGTCTTGCCTGTGAAGGATATACTGTAATTGTTCCATTTCTTTCCGCTGGAGGTTCGCCGCGTCTATGTTTAATTTCTGTAACTGTTCCATGCGCGACCGTTGATTGATAGATTCAATAGTCTGCAATAGTTGATCACAATCTGCTTCGTTTTGTTTGACACTGTCAAGGATTTGGTCCAACTGTTGCGCCGGTCTAAATTGGGTGAACTGTTTGATCTTTTTTGGCCGCCTTGAGTCAAAATGAGAGACCGCTGTCGCCAGATATCTTAATACCTGGCAATACAGGCTTGTCACAGCCTCTGCAAGATCGTCGCCGAGCTTAGTCTTCTTGTCCAGGATGGAAGGTAGTTCCATTTCCGCATATCGCCGAATCAATTTCGTAATGTACTCCAAAGCATTGCTGGTTTTTGAAGCCCCCTCAACTTGCGAGGACTGAAGCGGCTACGTTAGCAGTTTCAGGGTGAAAATGTAGGTTAGGATAACTCACGATGAGTGAGAACTTTGCTCCAGCCCAGAAAAAGGCAAAAGTTGGAGATTCCTGGATCATAACATCAAAGATATCCTTCGAGCCACGCCACTTCTTCTCAATTCTCTCGATCATCTCAGAAACTTTTGTTAGCTTGCTGCCCCGGTCATGATAGCCTATGCGTGCTTGATCAATCATTTCAGTCATGTCCGCCCATTTCATTGATGGCTCTGTGACCCATCTGCTGCCTTCACCTGGACTGAGCAAAGATTCGAAAGCCGTCCTCTCATCGGAAGGCAAAGCTTCGTACGCCTTTTTCCAAAGATTCTCTCTATGCAAGCCTTCCCGAGAATTGACACCTGTAATTTCCCGCAAAATAGAAGGCTCCAGTGGGTCTGAGATCGAGTGATCTAAATTATCCGAGAACCGACGCACGATATATTTGGCAGCTTCGTCAGACGCCATGAGCAGCTGTGGTTTGGATGTTCACTAGATCTCGGATCGACTTCTTGCAATTTGGGAGAAAAGACAACTTCGTGATGCGCGCGGGGAAGACATGGATGCACCGGTACAAAAATAGCAACGAATAATATCAAGTTTCGCTTTTCAGCTTAAATTTGTACATTTACCAGGTGTCAGCTTTCGTTGTAGAAAAATAATACTGGTAAACTTGATAACAGAATCAAACATCGTCTAATAGAACCCTTCCCAATAAGCTGTACTAGCAGAATAAATACTGTTAGTAGCGCTCGAAATTGAAGTATTCGGCGGTCGGGTGTTGTTCCCAAAACCTTTCCTGCTGCTTTAACATTATCGACGCGGCACTGTCCAGGGATATGAAGCACAGGTAAGCATATCACAGGTATCAACTCCACGGCAAATCCATTAAACATCGTAGAGATAAGAAAAATGAACTAATCGTAGGCGTGGCGCTACTGGCCCTTCGCAAGCTCAGGGAGTAGGTGTACTTAATTAGATAAATACTTTTAATTAAATTATGTGGCGTTCGTGGCTTAGCCTAACGTATTCACGAAAATGGATTCATGTGTAAAATTCACCTAAGGCATTTTAACACTAAATAGAAGTAAAATACAAAAATTGAGGTTATTCCTGCTACTTCTATCGTACCTACCTCTATTACTAAAGCTCTGGGTATTGGCCCGAATGTGTGTACTATTAATAACCCAATTATCATGATTTAATTGAGAGAACCGACCCTGGAACTCTTCCTCCGTAATCAAAGGAGTATAATTATTACCAACCCAAGTACTGTCCGCCGCTAAGGTAGTGATACTATACCTACTAGGAGGGGTGTTTACTTTCCGGAAGCGGAGAAACTATTAGTCCGGTGAGTAAGCCACGAACGCCACATAATTTAATTAAAGTATTTATTTAATTAAGTACACCTACTCCCTGAGCTTGCGAAGGGCCAGTAGCGCCACGCCTACGATTAGTTGTTTTATTCTAGCATATAGGCAACTCATCAGCTTGATGTGAAAGATACGAATAAGGGGATCTGGTATGTGAAGAAACCAGTGAGCGAGTAAGCGATTGATCAATTTGACCAGCAGGGTGGAGGAGTTAGGGTACGAGATTGATACTGATGTCGTGCCAACCATCACCCTAATTTCTCATCGGTAAACTTGAGATCCCATATTCCATTCATCTAACCGCATCTCAAGTTTACAAACAAAACACCCTCCCTTGCCATGAGAAGGAAAAGCCGGCATACCATAACTACACCTAGCAAAAGTCAAAAGACACACCCCCACTAAGATCAAAAAGAACAAAAAGAACGAATCTTAGGTCTATAGTCTATTCCTAACCTACCATTCAATGATCTAAAAGCCCCACCTCTATCTACGTCGCATCTAGGTCTAAAAGAAGATGGGGAAATAAGTAAACCTAAACCCCAAACAAGCCAAGTCCAAATCCACTCCCTCCCCAATTCCAACACCAAATCCCCTCAATAAACACCCGGAAAAATAACCCACTTAACAGTCCTACAATAAACCCCCCAGCCTTCCCCATACTTCATCCTCAGTCTCTCCTCGTCCCTCCAACACCGATGCACAAGCAACACCCCCATAAACGCAAAATACGTCCAGGGTAACAGATGCCCTCCCCCAGACGCAGCAGCACACATAGCACCACTCAAAACCAAATCACCAGCATAATTCACATGCCTCGCCCACCCCCAGAACCCACTAACAAGAAGTAAACTCTCGTGGCTCTGCCCATCCCCAGTCTTATACCTAACTTTCAAAATCTTCGCCGGTTTCCCCCAAATCTTGCAATTGCCTCCGGTGCTACGCGCGAGGTCCTTCTGGTGGTTGACGGAGCGGAAGAGAACGTAGCCTGAGAGACCGAGGATGGTGATTATTGTTGCGAGAGGAGTGGAAAGTGAGTGCGGGTTTCGCGCCAGGTATTGCGTTTGAAGGGTGTACATGAAGGGGAGCCAGACGGCGGAACCCCAGGCGAGGTAGAAGCCGAAGTGGTCGTGGCAGATGTCGATGGTGCGGAGGTACCAGTCTTCGTTGATGAAGAAGTCTATGACGTAAGTTGTATGAAGGAGAGTAGAGATGAGGATTGAGTTTGTGATGAAGCCGTGGGTTTGGTATTGATGAGCGATGAAAGAGAAGTCGCTAGTTGGGGTGTTAGTGGTTGCTTATAAAATGGGCTTAATAGTGAAAATCAGGCCTCTGTTGTACTATAGAAAACTCTCGAATCATCGGTTCTTGGGCTTTTTAGAATATCTTTTCAAGCTGCCCAATTCTGATTCGATTTTCTTGGGACGGGGAAAGACGGAAAGGGGGAGAAAACACGTGACATGTTGCTCATCCCCATAATTGCAAACAACGATATGGAGAAGGAAATGGATCCAAATCTGTTGGCATATCCGTAGCACAACACAGAAGCAGAGATGTGTTGCAAATAATGAGAGAAACAGAGATCGGGAAATCTCGAGAGGACGAAGTTTCTAGAGGGGTAAATACGAAAGTTTAGTAACCTACATGAGCGTCCAAGCAACAATTCCAGGTCTGCCATTGGTAAAGAGTTTAAAATCAAACCAATCTCCGATTCTTGGATTCAACTCAATACCCATATACATATCGTAAATCATTGAGCCTGCTTCACAAATTAGCTTGATCCTCCTTGTGATTCCTCCCTCAGTTCTCCTTTCAAACCACCCTAACTTACCACTGAATTTCCTATCCTTTTCATGAGTCGGCTGTAAATTCGCCTTCATAAAAGCAATGCACGTCAACAAAAACCCCCACACATTAGCAGCAACCAAAAGGCCCTCCCAATTCCTCGCCAGAATTGCCGGATCCAGAACACCCCACCAGGATAGGCCGAAAAACAAAACGTGGGTAACAACCCAGGCCAAAAGACCATTAGTCTTATACTTTAACAAGTTCCCGGCTGGAGTAAGTTGGCCAGTGCTGATTGGACCTGGCAATATCAAGTACAGCCCAGCTTGGAAACATAACCATGCGACATAACCGAGGGAAGCTTTGAGCGAGGGGTTAGGAAAGTAGAGACTGAAGAAGGAGCTGGGTCCAATTTCAAGGAGGAGTGTTGAAGATAGTGAGAGGGAACCTTGAAAGGAGGTGAGGGTGATGAAGTAAAATATTACGAGGAGGGGCGAGAGGAGCATCATTCCTAGGCAACCGAGGGAGTGGATCCATGAGCCGTGGTGGTGACTTCTTCCCCAATTTATGGAGGAATCGCGAGTTGAGGATATGGAGGAGATGCGTTTCCGTTTTGTGGTTGAATCATTGGGTTTTTCGGGGACCGGAGAGGTGTGGTGAAGGACATCGACAGGGGAAGGGAGAATGAGAGTCTCCATTTTGAAGTCCTCTCCAGAGTTTGTGTTTTTTCAGTTGTCGAGTGGTTACGATGAGCCCGAGGAGTTTAAACAAAGGTTTTTATTGGAAAATGTCAAGTTTCGTGAAGAGAATAATGCTTTTGTAGGTAAAGAACTGGTGAGGTTGAAGTCGGTAGTCGGACAGGACGGGAAGTAATGACAGGTTAATACGCGCAATCGAGTTGAGGAAACGTCATTCTAGATACGAAAGGGGAAAGAATCCAAGCAATTTTGAGTTAGGGAATCCAATGCGAGAGCGAGAGGCACAAGAGATTTGACGCAGTGGTAAGGTATTCCAAGGAGAGAGAGAGAGAGAGGGGAGAAAAAGAGGTTGATACCAGGGGAGCGAAGGGCTGAACAGCGAGATGTCACTGAAGCGAATACGCCGTACCTGGACCTCCACTACCTACTTCAATCTGTCTTCCGGTCGCCTTGGCTGAGGCCCAGGAAGGTGCCTGGAGGGCGCATTTTTGAGCTGTGAGGAAGGAACGGTAGCCTGTTAATACCTAGGTAAGGTACCTATTGTCCTTGCGTCCCCGACATAAGGAAAGAGCCTTTCGTAAACGGCCGTGTTTTTCGAAACCACGCGGTCTGCGCCGTGCGAGGTGGGATGGAATGTGAGGCGTGTTTTTAGCGAATGGAAGTCAGGTTGAACACGTTCAGCTGGAGACTTGGTTTCTTCTATAGCGAGGACAATCACGAAGTAAGAAGAGTATACAGAATTCACAAGGTACCCGACGTCAGGTTGCATTATCTGCTCTCGCGAAACTGCTTCACGTGACATATCCCCAGTAAGGTATGGATCGTATATCCCATGGGAAGAAAGGAACGACACTATATTGTACCAGGAAAGCGGAGAGAAAACCATCCGCAGTTTGTACCTGGGTATACACTTTTACAATAGAAGACCGGGTTCCAGGAACAAGGTGAGATGCCAAACTCAGGTACCCGAACGGGGAACGAAAACGAGATTAACGCATAAACCTAGTTACCCACGAGGTCGGTAGATGGATTGAGATAAGCACGCCCTACCCAAGGTAAGCAAGAAAACGCAACAAATTAAGAATTACTGTAATAAAATTCATATATAAATCGCGAAATGCAACAAAATCCGCAACGCATCGCAGTCGGGATCCAAATGCCCCGCCCGTGTCATAAGCAACCACGTAATCGTACACGCCGTATAATGTAAAATGCCTACCGAGAAAAGAATAAGAGAAAAATGATTCGTAGCTTTATAGGGCTGTGCTAATGCTGTGTATCCCGCATAAACACCACAGACGGGAGGCTGTGGTGTACTGTACGTAAACGGTGTCACTTCGTACAAGTGACCACGGGATTCTGCAGGATATCACTCCGAAGAATACACGCACCTAACTTTGTCTCAGAGTAATGAGGGTTCTATTTTTCCTCGAAGGATATAGAGGTGGGGGGCACAAGGAGTTTCGAGAAATTTACTTTATTTTGTTTGATATATATTTTTTCGAGCCATACACAGACTCTACCAAGCGGTAATGTCATCCACCTCGGACACAACACTTGGCTGCGCAGCATCGCCTGCCTTCTTATCCTCTTCCTCAGCACCTACGATACCAGGCTTGCCCATAATATCAGGCAACACATCCGCCAAAAATTCCAAAATATGGCTATTGACTTGTTCAAACTGCAGCAGAAACGCATCATGGCCTTCCGGTGAGTCGATCTTCCTTAGTCTTGCCCCCGGAATCGAAGCCGCAATCTCCTTCTGCTCATCAAAGGTAAAGAGTCCATCACTTTCAATACCCAATACAAGGGTAGGCTGCTGAATTTGGCTGAGTGCTTCAGCAATGGGGTTGTCGGAATCAGAGGGGACCCGGTAGCGGGATACGTCGTGGGTGTCCAGTTTGCGTGTTATGGCTATGTAGCAGTTGCTGTCAAAACGCTTGACGAATTTCTCGCCTTGGTAGCGGAGGTAGGACTGTGCCGAGAAGTAGGTTGATGTTCCTCTCTTGGTTTCTTTTATGATTGGGCTTTCGGAGGGTGTTGGGACTCTGGAGCTGTGGAATTGGGGATCGGCGAAGTTTGACGAGTCCACTCCGTTGTTGTTCGCTTTTGTGGAAATAGCGGATGAGCTGCCTGTACGGGATATTGGGGATCTTGTTGATCGGTGACCATCGTTGTGGATCGCTACATGCTCTTCGGAAGGCGTCGAAGGTCGTTGTTGGTCACCTATCGATTGCTTCTTTGATGCGTCGGGGATGTTTCTGCCGAATCGTGCTTCGAATGAGTTTCGACTACGATAGGTGAGTAGGGCAGACATTCGTGCTGCTCCAAGTCCCGTCACAGGAGGGTCCGAAAAGGGGTAGTAGCCATCGTCGTATTTTGGATCAGCATATATGCTTTGTCGTTGTGCCTCGCCCCAACTGATACCCCAAGCACTATGCCGGCTTGAGGTTGCAATTGGCACAATTGATCGCACGTAGTCCTTTCCAAAGTATGCCCATTCCAATACCAACATCCCACCCATCGACCCTCCGATAACGGCGGCAACCTGTTTGACACCCAAATCGTCCAGCAGAAGTTTGTGTAAACTAGATGTTGTCAGTCAGTGTGTAAGATTGATTAGTATGAGCCATACTTGACATCATCTCTGATAGTTGTCAGAGGAAACTCCGGGCCGTATCTCTCGCCCTCGGGATTTCCCTCTTTACCAGTGACGGGACTAGCAGTACCGTATGGGCTGCCCAGACTGTTCATACAAACAACATAGAATCTCGAGATATCAAATGCCCTCCCCTCGCCTCCAAGCAACGGACCCCACCAGTCACTAACATCTGCGCTGCCCGTCAAGGCGTGGCAGATGACCATAGCATTGTCGCCATTTGAGGAGAGCTTGCCCCTCGTGCTGTAAGCCAATGGAACATTTCGTAGGGTAACACCGGATTCGAGAGTAAAAGATGGGATGGTTGCAAAGGTTTGATTTGGGATTAAGGAGGCGAAAGGGTTCTCGGGTTGTTGGCGCGTTCTTTCTTGGACGTATTCAGTTATCGTTCTTTCGCTTTGGAGGGGTAATGGAGTTTGGCGGGGAGTTTCTACTGACCGTACTTTCCGACTTTTGCCCCATTGGCTTTCGTCGTCTCCTGAGTTTGATCCATTGTGACAAAGCTATCTTGAAAAAGTTGGAGTTGACAAACTGAGGTACTTTTCTGGGAAGACTTGTATCAGTCGAGGGGTGGTGTTCAGTTGTGCATTTGAAAAATGAATAGAGTAGCCTCAAAAAAACGTCATCTTGGTCCAGTCATCGTTCATCAAAAGTACGATCCTTGTCTCGGTGCTGTTTCGGAACATCGGAGCGGAGCTTTAAATTGTGGCTGACGATATGATGCTTGAGCCACACGAGGCTGTCAGACCCACAATCACCCCGTTAGCCTTTTAACCTGACATATGAGGCTCAAGACGCCTGTCAAAGGGACATCGCGACGTGAGTGTGAATTTGAAGGCGCAAGCTTGGATGTCTTCACCTTCGACGTTTTCCCCCAGCTCAATTACCTTTCTTTAAGTTGCTGGTCTCTCCTACCTTTTGATCAATCTCAACACACGAAGCCTGTGCAACTCCCAACCCACAACGCATTGCGACAACCTAGCATCAGGCAAGCTTACGAGCCGGGCTCATACACTTACATGTACGCAGAGATTGAGAGAAATCGACGATAGTGGCGGAGATGGCTCCTGCGAAGCGGAAGCGGGCGAGTGATATGGGAGAGAATCGTCCTTCTCCCCATCGACCGGGCAATACGAATCTGGGGCAACATGATCGAGCTTCAGAGATGCGCGATGGAGGAAACAGAAGATCAAGCAGGGGAGGGCAGGGAGGAGGAAGAGGCGGGCGCAGTAGGAATGATCGGAATGATGATCGTAACAACCCGAATAAGCTCACGGTATCTGCCAGAGCAACACCAACTCCAGGACCGATGTCGCCGCCGACGAGACCAGAGAGCGCTGCACAAACGCCCACGGCGACGACCTACGACATCCCGAGCCCAGTTGTAAAGCGAGATGCTGCCCTCTTCGATTATGACTTCCTCACGGACGAGCGAGTTGTTTCTTGGAATACGAGCGGGCGACGTGAGGTGATAGATGCTGGCACGCAGGCACGTCAAGATGAGGACCCTATGGATCTTGCCTCGGTTTTCCAAGAGCTCACACGAGCAAGTTTGGATGGCAGAATTGATCCTGTTGACGGAGGAGTTTGTGTCAAGGAGATTCTGAGATCCGACGCTGCGGGTGCATCTGGCTCATTCGATGCGCAAACCCTTTTCCTAGATTCATTATCTATGAGCTTCGATGCGGAACCAAAGCCTTTCAACCCAAATTTCCGACAGTTTACGGCTTCGACTGGTATATCACCGGAGGTCTTACGCCAAATACTCGACGCACAATTCCTCCAGGACTTGGGACTGACCAGAGATACCTTCATCCGTGTTGGAATTCGGCAGGCGACACATCTCCTATATCGACAGGCCAACTACAACCTACTGCGGGAGGAAAGTGAGGGATACTCGAAGCTGGCTACCGAGCTCTTCACAGCTAGCGGAGGAAACTCGCAGCTGCTCGACTATGCAACAAGCGAGCACGTCGAGGATGCATTTGAGAGAGTCAAAGGATTGATCGGTACCTTTGATCTTGATGTTGGGCGAGTTCTGGATATCACATTGGACGTTTTTGCGGCCCTTTTGATCAAGCAGTATAAATTCTTCGTCAAATTTCTTCGAGTTAGTTCCTGGTGGCCCAAGAACCCATTGCAAAGTGGTGTCACGGAAATGGAGGGACTTCCAAAGTGGGCATTACCGGGTTCCGACTTGCCAGTATCGCCCCCAGGCGTAGAAGACGACAAATTTATAGCTGATAGAATTCAGAGAGACACTGCCTTTTGGGTACGTGCACGCGAGTTTGGTCTAGACGCATTTTTCGAGCTTGGAGGCAGAAAGGCCATCGATTCGGAGAGCAAAAAGCGAATACTTAATAAAGAGGGGGAGTCGGAGGTCGAACTAGACGCGGATCGAAAATGGATCGAAGAGACCGGCACCTTACCGCCATCAGGCAATCGGATTGCCGCACAATTACTAGGTTTCAAGCTCCGCTATTACGCCTCGACTGCTCGCAACAAAGGGGAAAACCTGCCGGCGAATTTAATTTACCTCGCGGCTTTGCTCATAAAAATCGGATTCATCTCCTTGAGAGATCTATACCCCCATCTCTACCCACTCGACGCAGATATGCCTGCTGTCAGAGAAGCAAGGGAAAAGAAGATGGCAGAAGAAGAAAAGGCTAGTAGGGGTGGTGGTGCAGCCAACGCGTTAACGATGTCTGCCCCTCTTGCCGACGATACTTTACCAAATGGAGGTAGAACACGAGATGCTCCAACGACCAAAGCAGAGACCGCACCAACCGCCCCTGAGGTTGAGGAAAAGGATGTCGACGAACCAGTGGACCAAAAAATCCAACTTCTAGTCTGCCTCCTCACAGTCGGTGCAATCCCAGAATCGTTGTTTATTCTTGGGCGCTTCCCTTGGATTGCCGAATTATGCACAGAGGTGCATCCGCTTATCCACCGCATTCTCAACTACTCAATCAAGGATGTGTACGAACTAAATCGCCCCAACGCATCACAACCACCGTCTTGTCCCACCAAGAAATTTCTTGATCCTGATCAAAGTGGGATGCCAAAGGGTCAGATTCGCCTCACCCAATCTACGCCCAAAAACCTCTTGCGATGGCCATTTCCCGAAAGACATGATGTCGGAGAAAACTTGTCGTACAAATTTTACTGGGAAGAATGGGCCGACATTATACCTGTTTGTCAAAGTGTAGACGATGTGTTCACGCTTTGTAGTACTCTCCTCAATTTCTCTGGTGTCAATATTGGCAAGGACCCTTCATTATTGTCTAAGCTCGCAAGAATTGGTGTCATGAGCCTTACTCAAGAGAACACGCCACGAAATTTGGAAAGATGGCAAGATCTCCTCAAGAGACTACTCGTGCCAGCTCTCAGTTTGACAAAAGCCAATACATCTGTTGTCAACGAAGTTTACGACATGCTCCGATTCTATCCGGTATCAGTTAGATACTCAGTTTACGCCGAATGGTATGAGGGACAGATCTCAAGATTACCAGCGATGAGAAAGGCCTTTGCACATACAAAGATCCAGACCCAAAGCACGATGAAACGAATCAGCAAAGACAACACCACTCAAATGGCCAGAGCTCTTGCGAAGATAGCCTATGCATCACCTGGCATTGTTTTCAGCGTTGCCCTTGGTCAGATTGAGGCATATGACAACCTTACCGAAACCGTGGTTGAATGCGCCAAGTATTTTACTGATCTTGGTTACGATGTTCTTGTCTGGTCGCTCATGAGCTCACTGGGTGGCAAGGACAGGAACCGAAATAATGCGGAGTTTGCTCTGCTCCCAAGCAAATGGCTTTTGGCTTTGTCGAAATTTACAGGCAAGGTTTTCAAGCGATACTCAATAATGAATCTTTCACCCATTGTCCAGTATGTCAACAATGAGCTTTATAACGGCAATTCCACCGACTTGGTTATTCTGAAAGAACTCATTGGGCAAATGGCTGGGGTTGTTCCAGATACTGATTTCAATGATGCCCAACTTTCGGCCATGACAGGTGGACCAGAACTTCGACGTTGGACCCTCACCAACCTTCAAGACAAACGTTACCAGTCGGAGAAGACAGCCAAGAGATTGATCAGAGCTCTCACCGAGAGCAGACTTGCAGGGCAACTATTAATATCTATCGCTCAGCATCGGCAATCAGCCATCTATGGTGTGTCTGACAAGGAAGCCCATATCAAATTGTTGGCAACGATGATCGACAACACGAACCTGATGTTGTTTCAGTACTTGGATCTTCTGAGCAGTAACCTAGAATTCGAAGAGTTCGACCAGCAGGTACCGGGAATTTCAGAAATGATGACTGAATTTGGTATTGAGCCTAGACTTGCATTCCTAATTGGTCGTAAGAGCCTTACATTTCGGTTATCACAAATTGCAGCGCAAGCTGTGAATGGTGACAACAAAGACCCCCAATCATCGCGCCAAACTCCACCGAAATCTGATGCCGATGGAGATGGAGATGTAGGAATGGAAGAGAACGAGGCGAACAAGACCAACGACGGAGAGGCAAAGGTGGAAGCAAGTGATGTCCAAATGTCCGATGCTACTTCCCCACCAGCTTCGACTATCTCTGACGGAGCATATAATGATATCATGAATCCCTTGTTGACATCTGTCAAGCAAATTCTACCGGAGCATACCTGGATTGCAATGAGTCCCGATTTCTATATCAAGTTTTGGGCAACTACCTTGAGTGACCTGCGTCCCCCAGATTTACTCTACGGGGCGGAAATCAAAAAGATACAGAATCAGGAGAAGCAGGCGATGACCGATCGATCCGATATGAGTCGTGTAGGGATAGCAAAGAGAGACGAAACCAGAAAAGCATTGGCCGATACTCGCGAGAAGATTTACGAAGAAATGAAGCACGCCATCCTCGCATATCCTCGCAATAAAGCTCGGTTGCTCAAAGGCAAGGAGCAATGGTTTTCACCAACCGTAAAGGCGGATGACACCAGCGATGAGTTTCTTGAGAGATGCCTCATTCCACGACTACTCCTCTCACCTACAGATGCAGACTTTGCCTTCCGGATGATCAAATTCTTGCACGACCAAGGAATTCCACATTTCCGAACACTTTCTTTGTACTCGCGTCTTTTTAAATCCAATCGCCTTAGAACTCTCATTTTTACCTGCAGTGTCCGGGAGGCTGAAAACCTAGGCCGATTTCTTAAGCTAATTCTCACTGATCTCCAGCTTTGGCACAACAACTCTACAATTTACGAACAACAGGCATGGGGTAAAACCAAATCTTTGCCTGGGTTTGCAAAATCTATGAATGCCGATGGAACACCGAAAGGTCTCCTCGATTACGAAGGGGCAGAGGGCAGTTCTGTTAGCTTCAAGAATCTCCTTTTGATGTGGCATAAGGCTTTAAATAGTGCATTGCGCGATTGCTTGGAAGGATCAGAATGGATGCACATTCGAAACGCCATTACAGTATTGAAGACTGTCGGCGAGGTGTTCCCCATGATAGACTTTATGGGACATGCCTTCGTCAAGCAGCTCGAAACGATTGCCGCTCGAGAAAAGGGACACCGAGAGGATCTGGCCCTCACTGGCAATGCAGTTTTGGTTCAGTTGAAGAAACGCATGAAGAGTTGGGTACTGGTCCAAGCTTTTGGGCATTCAATGGTAGGTTACTGTCTGTATATGGATTTTGATATAATTGATCTAATGTATTCATCTAGGGGAAACCAGGGGAAAATGGAAACTCCTCCACGCCATCCTCGCAAACAAAATCGTTAACTCCGAAGCCCACCTTGAAACCTACTGCGCCAGAGTTTAAACCTTCACGTGCAGGGTCAGTTTATTCTCTTCTTGATAACGATCCAATCCAACTAAAGATCTCTAGCTCGGCCAATGTATCTACTCCCAAAGCCGGAGAGGTTGAAGATGGGGAAGTTGACGATGCCAAAAATGCTGCAGCAGGCAAAAAACCTTTAAAAGTGCCTTCCGAAAGCACGCCTGCAAATTCTGCATCGCAGAGCGCGCCGGAGCCCAAAGACAGAAGATCAGAAGTCCTTATTCGACGAGAACAAATCCAAAGAGAGAACGCAGCCAAAGCTCTTTCCCATTCTAATCCTCCGGCTCGAATCGATTCATCGCGAGCCAACAATCCTCCTGCAACAATTGATCGTGGCCCACCTAGTTTGCCCGTCCGACCCGAGGTTCCCTTCCCAGGCCGATCGCTTGATAGACACCCGCGCCATCCCGATCGTAGGGATATTAGAGACCCGAGCCGCACTGATAGGCCTGGCGATAGACCACCACCTCGCGAATACCCTGGTGACCGACGTGGTGGCGAGCCTGGTCCTAGGGAATTCGGAAGAGCCTCTGATAGACTTCCAGGACCCGATAGAGAGCGTACAAGACCTGATCCTCCACCTCGATGGACACCAGACTCTTCTCGTGACAATGCCAATGCCGAAAGAGCTTCCAATGCAAACCGCTCCAATGATAACAGTGCTCGATTGCCTCGTGAGAATGGAATGCCGCCACCTAGAACATTAGGAGTATCATCAGACCGCGGTGCACCGCCCATCAACCCGGACAGACTTGACAGAATTTCCCATGTCAATCCAGAGAGACAGGAAATTATCAATCCTGAGCGTGCTGCACTAATATCGTCCGACGTTCGATCCGAGTCACCACGTCGACACAGAGACGATAGAGAGAGAGGACCACCTCGAGCTCAATCACCACCCAGACGCCATGGAGCTGATCGGGACCACCCAGAAGGCAGACGCGATGATCGACCAAGTCGCACAGCGCCTGGAGATGCTCATGTTTCTTCTCGAGGCCGCAATGACGATATTGCTCCTCCACCTGCTGGACCTCGCCTTGACCGACCTTCCGACAGATCTAATGAACGAAACGACAGATCTGGGGCCTTTCAACCTCCACCATCTTCACGTACGGTTGACCCAAATCACGGTAGATTGAATGCCGCACCACCACAGCAAGATGCAAGCTTTGGCCGCCTGAATCCTACCTCTTCTCAGGAAATACCTTCCGGGCCACGAGAGGGAGGTAGACATAATATCCGAGGAAATAATCGTAACATGAGCGGCCCCGGGAGGAGTACCGACGGAAGAGAAGGCAGAGTTCAGCCAGAGCAACAGGCTGCTCGACCTCCCACACCCGACAAGCAGCCACCAACTGGTCCCTCATCGGCTCGTCACTCACGGAGAACGGCTTCCGGTCAATTCGATAATGGACCTCTTCAATCTGGTTCTGCGCCAAGTACACCCACTGTAGGCGGCCCACCAACTGCGATGCACCCGGATAGAATGAGAGTTATTGGATCAAACCCACAAACTCCAATTGCCAATCCTCCAATGCATCCCGATAGAATGAAGGCAGCTTTTGGAAGTGAGCCACACAACAGACCACCGTTGCCTCCAAATCAGATGCACAATAGCGGAGGTCGGAATAGACCACCAGTACCTGCGGTAAACACTGCCACCCCACCTTCTGGACCAAAGGGGACACAGCCAAGTCCTATTACTCCAAGCACGAATGGCATGGTGCCGCCTACAGGTCCAGCATCTGCCAACGAGCGACAACCTCGCGGTGGTGGAGCAAGACGTCAACTTACCGGCATTAATTCCATGCTTCAGCAAGCCGGTCAACAAAACGGCCCTGATCGTCTGAATGTTCGTGGTCGCGGAAGAGTTAATGCGGGTATGCAACAGGAATCGCCCATCAGCGCTTCCCCGAATAGCATGATCCCCCCATCTGCACCACCTGCTGCAAGAGGTCCTAGAGATACTTCGAGAGACCAGATTCCCGAGCGTGTCGAGTTGTTTGCGAGTAGTGAGGTTCCTCCAAACGAGGATAGAGACAAAGATCGCAGTAGTCGACGTGAAGGACGGAGTGGTCGTCACAGTCATCGAACCTCTCGCAGTCCAGATCGTCCGGATCGTCCTGATCGTTTGCCAAGAGAGTCGAAGCGTGCGGATATTGGGGACGAGCGGCCTTCAAGGAGTGAGCATCGGGAAAGGAGGGGCGGTGAGCGTGTTGAGCGGGAAGCAGAGAGAGAACGCCATCCGGGACGCGAACCGAGTCGTGATCTTGTTACTGGCAGGGAGCCAGGCATCAGTTCGAGAGAAGGCGGACGGGAACACAGAGATAGAGGGGAGGGACGCCGTGATGGTAGGGAACGTGATGTGGTGAGGGATCCGCATGACGTTCCTTGGAGTGGGGATAGAGGAGAGAGTCGTGGGGGGAGAACGAGAGAGGATCGCACCTTGGGCAGAGGCGACGATAGGCGAGGCGGGGAGAGAGATACGAGAGGGGATAGTGGGAGGAAGAGACGTGTGGATGAGGGAGGACTTGATTCGAGAGGTCATCATGATAAGAGGCCCAGACGGACTTGAGATGTCACTTGAGAAGATTCTCGAAAATTAAAAACTGAACCACAAGGGATGTGGATGAGGATGAGAGACCATAAGGGGGTCTATGTACGAACTTGAGATTACACATCAGCTCTTTCTTTTTCTTTTTCTATAATACGCATGCATTTGGTATGGCGTTCTTTCTTCCACATGGGCGAGCGAGATGTTGGAGGAACATGAGGTTTTATCTCCACTATTGACAATTTCTTCTACTCAAATTTGTCCGCCTCTTTTTGGCGGTGGGAGATGTGTATTTTTGAGTGGAGAGAAAAGGAGAGAAGAAAAGTGGATTAGCATAACGTGGAGAATCGAACATTTTACAGTTTCTCTTTTGGTCTTTGCGTTCGACATGATGTGATACAGTGACCGGAATGTCTTCTGGAATCGTGGGGGATATGGCCCAGATGTTGAATGAAGCCTTAGAACTTATAGCATATATCTAATTAAGGACTCACTTCAAAACGAGGACAGGAACACTTCTCTGTGATAACTACTTGGGACTAAAATTAGACGAGAATAACATGCGCAAGTGACAAGGGACAAGGTTTCCGACTCGTTTCGTCGAGCAGCTATCTAGCGACTGGGACCAGTAGCAAAAGTTAATTGTTCTGTACTCTGTAACCTCGTTTTCTTTTCCTCTTGGGGAATAAAGCAAAGATTTTGGTGCTATGGTGTTTTTGAGTAGTGTCGAATTTCTTCTTACTATCGAGTTGTTAGTTCGTATATGTTGTCCGATGGCTTGATATATTAACGCTAGCCGCGGAAGTCTCATTTTACTGTTACTTTCTCTCAGGATATTTAGGCAGTGGTAGAACGGAGGGAATATCTCCTTTTTGCATTATCCTTGTCCTCGTCCTCACTCTCACAATTGTTGATTTTCGAGATCTCTTTTGTTCAATGTTTATAATTATGGTAGTAGGTTTTCAACCATTAAAATATAGCAATGGTAGTTTGTATTTGACTTTGACTTTGTCGAGTTCTACGAAATTGGAAGGATTGATTCTGTGAGCGAATAGAGAAAAAGGGAATGGTTGTCGGGTATGATGGGTATCTAATTGAACTAAGAAGTCCTCGCAATCAAAAACAAAGAAACCACACTCAAGTCTGTCTGGTACCATACAGCCAAAGACGGGGGGCAAAAAGGAAAACTGCCCTCGGACGGAATCGAACCGGCAACCTCGTCATTGTAATTATATGGGAAGATATAATACTAGTGACGCGCTCTACCATTGAGCTACGAGGGCTTTTGGTATCTGGTAAAAGATTTGATTAATTAATTATATGAAAGTTTCAGTGGGTTCAGGCGGGGTTAGATTAATGAACTAAATGGTAGTTGTGGTTGGCGGGAAGAAGTAGCGGTGTAGCGGTTTAGACTCGGCTAAATAGGTACGGTACTAAATACCGAGCGAACAATCACACCACAACACCACAGACATTGATGTGAGTTTGAATGCACCAGATGGGAACACAATAAATGACTTTTGGTTGTGCAAATAGAGAGAGCTTATTTTAATTGGACCACAAACGATAAATTAGAGAATCACTTACTTTTGGATTTTCAGCACTACTACTTTCAGTTATTCGTACTATAATCTTTTTAAAGTATTATTAACTTGACTAACGTAATTAAATAAAATTATATTTCATTCGAACGCGTCTTAGCTAGTCTTGATACATTAAGTTTAATTCTACTTTTGGTCTGCCTCTAAACAAAGTTGAAAGAGAGATAGGCTTAACGAAGATAAAGAAGTCTTTTAAGTAATTTAAAGAAACTAGCTCTTTAGAGAGAAGAGGTTACTAAGAACTCGATAAGGCAGAGCGCGCACACTATAAAGTAGAGCTCTTAGAGGAGGATTTAAGCGGCAGGAAGCTCGATAGTTTCGTTATTCTAGCTATTTAGAGTATTTTATAAGTATTATCTTTATCTTAAATAATTAGAATAATTAAACTTTAATCTTCGAGAACCTTAAGATAATAGACTTATACTATTCTAAGAATTTAAATAGCGAGAGAGATAGATATATAAACCGCTTAGAAGGCTATTTACTATAGAAGAGTCTAATAATAGATATCTAACTACTAAGACTTAGAGATAAGTATTTATTAATAGTATAGTCTATAACTAATAGATTATCGATTATTAAATAAACTATAAATATCTATACTATCTCTTTTATACTAATACTAATTAGTAAGTATATATAGATTAGAAAACATAGTTTAATTTAGTAGAAGATTACTAGAGTAGCTATATATAATTAGACTATATCTTTAAACTAATTTACTTTCTTATTAAAGTCTTTAAAGACTAAACTTCTTAACTCTAAAATCTACTAGTAGCTTTACTTAGTATAGTAAGAATTAAGCTATTACTACTATAGTAGAAATATAAAGTAGTAGATATACTAGATATATATTATATATTAAATTTATAAAGTATATCTAGACCTTTATTCTTTTAAATATAGTAAATTAATAACTATTTAAAATACTTCTATTTAAGTCTTAGTTACTATACTCTCTAAATCTATTTATAAATACTATAAATATATCTATTAAATTTATTAAAACTAAACTCTAAAATCTACTACTACTATTATATTAAATTTACTACTAGTTAATAATCTAAATATTCTATATATTAAAACTTATAAGAATAAGTACTTTAAGAAATATAGTAATATTATTATTAAAGACTTTTTTAACTTTTATAATATAGTTTATTATCGAGCGAGCTATATTACTAAGCGAGCTACTTTTCTCTACTTCTATATCTACTATCTAAGATATATAATTTCTCTATAATAAATTATATAGATTTATACTAGCGAAGCCTAGATTATTCTAGCTATAGAAGTAGTTCGATTATTCTAAAAAATAAGTATTTAAAAAGCTACTAATCTCTATAATATATCTAGAATAACTCTTACTTATTAAATAACTAGCTAAACCTCTTATATCGAAACTACTACTAATTATTATAAGCTAACTAAGATAGAAGAGAAAGTAATTATTCGATATATACTAGACTTAGATATATAAGAATTTACGCTCTAGCTTACTAGTATTAAAGATATAGTAAATTATATACTTAAATTATAAGAAGAGAGATATATTAGAAAGCTCTAGATATATTAATTTATATAACGTTAACTATAATTAAAGATATATTTTAATCGCGTTTATAACTTTTAAAGAGTCTAATATAAAGATTCTAAGTAAATTAGTATATAGTTTTAACTTATAGAGAATATAAGAGTAAAATATAAGATCTAGAACTACGATTTCTATAACTTTAATAAGATAGACTTTATAATAGATATTATTAGCCTAGCTATAGTTATTATATACGCTGATTAATATAGTAGAGATAAGATAGTTTAGCTAGATAATCGAGAATAGGCTATAGCGATTATTTATATTAATAGCGAAGAAGAGAAAATCTCTCTATTTTTAGTAGTCTAAGAGAAATATTATCTCTCTAGCTAGTATACTAAAGGAGGCCTCTCGAACGACTAGGTTATTAAATCTATAAGTAATAGATAGATAAATAATAAGACGAGCCTAGAATAGATATAATACTTTAATAAGTATACTACTACTTAGATAAAGAGTCTATATCGAATACTTATTCTCGATAAGTATAAGAGTTATAAATCAGCTATATTTTAAAAGTACTATATAGCTAATAATATTATAACTCTCTATCTACCTTCTTACTTATCTTATCTTATCTAGCTACTTAATATAGAATACTTTAGTATTCTTAAGCGTATATATAGACGTTAAATTTAGCTCTTTATTAAGGCTTATATTAACTATATTATAATGATTAAGTTCTTTTTAGTCTTCTATATAGCTTATAATTAGTTAATAATAACTCGAAATACTAAAGCTAGGTTTTATAGAGCTAGGTTAGTCTCTTTTAATCTATAGATAGTTATTTCTAAGCTTAATATTAGGTTATAAACTCTAATACCTTCTATAGACCTCTCTATAAATACTAACCTATAGGTCTCTTAGACTTCTTATAACCTAACTAAAGCTCTCTTATAGACTATACTAGTTAAAAATTATATTATACTCTATTAAGAAAGCTCGCTAATACTAATTTTTAAGATAGTAGCTATATTAGCTAAGAGTATAGAGATATTAGCTTATAAGATAACTTTACTATTAGCTAAAGTTCGAACTCTTCGCTAGATAAATAAAGCTCTTAGTAAACGTTAGAGAGCTAAAAAGACTTAGATCTATTAAGAGAGTATACTTATTATAGAGGATATATAGAATATATTAGCTTAAAAGAAGGTAGAGAAGTAGACTCGACATAATAAATATATTAAAGAGAGTAGATAAAAGAAGAGGTAGCTCTCTAGACGATAATATAGCACTTATAGAAAGACTAGTTCTAATATATAAACTTATTAAGAGTCTATAGAACTAAATAACTTATTAGATTCTAAGTAGTTTAGTTAATTAAATATATTATAGTTAAGTAATTATATATTAAAGAGGTTTAATAGAGAAAAGTAGCTCGCTTAATAATATAGCTCGCTTAGTAATAAACTATATTATATATCTTTAATCTATATATTAACTCTAGATTAAACTATAACGATTCTTAAACTAACTAATTAAAGTACTAAGGTTTATTAGATTCGAATATAAGAAGAGATAAGAATATACTAGATATTTATTTAGAGGTAAACTTATTATATAATTATAATATAGTTAAAGCTATTAATAATAATATAATATAAAGTTAAGTATAAAGCTTCTATCTAATAGTAGATATACTAGTCTTATATAGAACCTTTCTACTTATAGATCTAAGGATTCTATAACAGTTCTAACCGCTACTCTACTAAGATAAGACTCTAGAAGAAACTCGACTAATTAGAGGTGTCTTACTTTAGTAATCTACTAATTAATTCCTTACTTTAGTAATCTATCGATTAATCTCTTACTTTAGTAATCTATCGATTAATTTCCCGCTTTAGTATACGCTCTAGCTACCTTATATATTTAAGAGTCTCTAGCTTCTAGACTTCTATCTCTTCTTCTCTTTTCTTCTTAGCTTAGAATTCTTATATTTAATAGTTTCTACGATTCTATAACCTATACTATAGGCCTTATATATATATTATTATATTATTCTAAGCTCTCTAATACTATCTAGAAAGGATATAGATAATCTCTCTATCTATCTATCTAGTATAATAGAAGGACTCTATAATTCTTAACTATCTAGCTATAGTACTTTTTAAAAAGAAGTTAAGAAGATCTAGTAACTAGAGAGTTCTAGATATCTACTATATAATAAGATAAGTATTTCTTAAAGTAAATATACCTATAAACTAACTACTATAACTACTACTACTACTATAGTATTATTATAATAGAAAGTACTTTTAGAGGTTACTACTTAATATATATTCTATAGATAGAGATACTTAAATCTATAATAAGATAATAATAATTCTCTAGTAGCTTTTCTTTAGTACTAGCTAGAATCTAACTATAATAACATCTCTAAAAGCTTAAACATCTTATAAGAGTAGATTTAAACACTTACTTAGAACTAGTTATAAATCTAGTAATTACTAGAATAGCTTCTTAGCTAACTTTCGCCTTTAAGTAACTCTAATATTAATCTCTAAATAGCTATACTATTACTTCTAAATATTATATAATTAATAGAATAATAAACTCTAGAATTAATAATAATAAGCTATAAGTACTTAGTAAAATTACTAGACCTATAATATCTATCTAATAGAATAGATCTTATATTCTTAGATTAGAAGATCTAGATATAAGAAAAATTTAGAAGTAATAGAGACTAGTTCTAGAATAAGATAGAAAGAATATTTTATATCTTTAATTATATAATAGATAATATCTAGAAATATCTTTAGCTATAAATAGATAAGAACTTCTAGATCTACTTTATCTTAGTAGAAGAAATAATCGACTATCTTATAAGCTAGATATTATAAGTTTATATTTTTAGAGTACTTTCGTTAACTATTAGCTCTACTATTAATACTACTACTAATAAATATACCTTCTATAATACTCTCTACTATACTCTCTCTTAACGATTAGTAGTATCGAAAAGGCTATAAGATAGCTATAAAGTATAAGAAGGCTATACGCTAGCTATACTAGTATAGAAAAGTCTCGATTTATACTCTATATTACTAATACTACGACTACTCTTCTAGTAAACTTCTAAGAGTAAGTATAATATATAAAATTCTTAGCTATATAGCCTCTAAACTATATCGCGAATATAGAGAACCTAGATTTATCTTATCTAATAAATTAGTAGACGAATCTATCTTATATTATATAATAAGCTAGAATAATTACGTTATAGACTAGAGTTTATTATAGAAGAAGTTAGAACTAGAATGTTTAGTCTAGATATTATAGAAGTAGATAAATAATTTAGTTCTAAAATAGAAATATTAGATTAAAGAGCTTTCGAAACACTATAGGTAATATACTTCTAATTAAATTAAATATATATTTCTTAAAGTAAGAGTTTATTATAAAAGTATTCTAAAAATATAAATCTATAATACTTAACTTATTACTTCTATTTTCATTAATCTAAACTAAGTAAGAGATATAAGATATAAGTATAATCGTCTAATAATAAAGATTATATAAACCTTCTAAGAATTCTAAATCTAGTTCTTATATCTAGCTAGAGAAGTATAGATTCTCTAGAAATACCTCTATCTAGATCTATATAATCGACTAATAACTTCGCTCTAAAGAGAAATAGTCTTAATACTATATATCCTAGATATCTATAAGAGCTAATATATATTAAGTACTACTATTTAGTAAGGAATAGTATATAGCCTAGTACTTAATATATATTAGCTCTTATACTAGAAACTAGTAGTTAATTACTTATTATTAGATATAGAGCTTAGACGAATTAATATAAGAGAGAAGCGCTAAATAATATTCTAAGAGAAATCTATATAATCTACTTACTTTTCTACTTCTATCTAGAGCTATATAATAGCCTCTACACCGCTTACTCTATATAGACTAGATCTAGTATTCTATATAATATCTATAGCTTCTCTCTATAATACTAGTAAGAACTCTTATACTAGTAAAGTAAGAAGACTAGCGCCTATAAATATAAAAACTAACTATTATAACTACTATAGAAAAGAATACTATTCTACTACCTATTCTAAGCTAAAGTATATAGACCTTAAAGAAGTAGAAGAAGAGATAAATAAAGACGCTTTAGATAAATTAGAAAAAGAGAAACTCTAGACTAAGACTTCTATCTAGAGTATACTCTTAATCTAGAAAAGATTAATCTAAGTCGATTAATAGATAGAAAGTACTTTATAGTTCTATATACTCTTATAAATAATAGAATTACTATTATAACCTATACTCTTATTAATACTAGAGTAAATAGCTTTACT
>LKTO01000671.1:0-24511 GCA_001399465.1 Hymenoscyphus scutula
AATTCTTAATAAAAATTAATAAAATTAAAAACTTTACTTTATTACATTATATATAAGTAATAGTAGAAATCTTAGATACTAACTAATTATAACCGCTAAGTTATTAAAGAAATAAATTTTTTTTAATGAATACAGGGGTAATTTTAAGCGAATCGTTAGTTATAACTAGTAAGGGTCCTAAAATTTCAAAATTACTTATTTATATAGTAATAAAGTTAATTTTTTAATTTTATTAATTTTAATTATGAATTGTAGATTTTTACTAGGGTTGCACAGACGGTTTTTGTATGTATTTTTAGTGATCGACTCAGTGATATAATCGACTCGCTGATAAACCACGTTACTATAGATATATTTAAATAATTAATTAATAAGGAATAATAGATAATAATTAATAGAAAATAATTAATAGAGAATCATTAATAAAGAATAATTAATAAAGAATAATTAATAATTAATAATTAATAAAGAATAATTAATAATGAATAATTAATAGAGAATAATAAATAAGAAATAATTATTAGATACTATTACTCTTCTTCTTCTTATATATAAGAAATGTATATCTAGAATCCTTTATTAATAGTTATCTCTTTAAAACTACCTCTATATACTACTTAGCTTATTTATTTACTATATTTATTAAGTGTTATACTCTCTTTCTTACCTTTAATCTATACCTTACTATTATTTAATCTTTAATATTCTTTTCTACTATACTAAGCTTAAACCTCTTCTTAATTACTATTAATTATATAACCTTCTAAGATCGAATATTTTTTTCTATTATAACCTCTAAATCTCCTCTTACTTCTTAACCTATAAACATAACTCTCTCTTCTATAGATAGAATAATACTAATTTACTATAGTAACCTTAACCTTAATATATATCTAAAAAAATCTCTAAGCGCTATCTCTTATTCTCTCTCTATCTAACTATATCTTTTCTCTATAGTAAGTCTAGTTATATACCTTTCGTAGTCTATTTAACCTAGGTTAAGATAGTTTAAGAGAGGTTAAGATAGTTTAACCTAGGTTAAGATAGGTTGAGATAGATTTATAATTATTATATATTCTTAAGCTAGGTTAACCTAAAGGTAATTAGAAGTTAAATTAGAGTTAGCTTAGAGTTAAGTAAAGAGTAAGTTTATATTATTTTAACTCTCTTTTAACCTACTCACATGCCTTCTACCTAGATATTAACTCTAGGTTAACTCTAGGTTGACTTTAGTTAACTCTATACTTATATGCTCTCTATAAGATGCTTAACTCTAGGTTAGACTTAGTTAACTCGAGGTTAATAAAGAGGTTAAGATAGATTAGAGGTTAAGTAGGTTCCTTCTATAGTAGGTTTAACTTTAAGGTTAGTATAGATTAATCGAGATTAGAGATTAATATAGCTTATAGGCTTATTACTAGATACTCTTATAAACTTTACTAACTTCTACTCTATATTAAGGTTTAATATATATAAGAGTACTTAGTAAGAAAACAAAAATCTAAAGAGAGAAATTTTTTTTTCAAAGGCGATTTAAAAGACTTTTTATGTAGTAATCTCGCTTAATTTTAAGATTGTTATAATCCTTATATTTGGTACTAATAGTGCCTAAATTGGAAAGGTCACGTGATTACATGGGCCGGGTCTCCACTGTCACATGGGAGGGCGCACCTTTCGTGATTCGGTTAGAGTACGCACAGGCTAACCCACTACCACTTTTGCCACCGAGACGCCTCTCAATTCCATCATCAACATCAATTCCATTAATCAATTCCATCATCAATTCCTTCAATTCCATCGGCATACACATCTGCATACAGCCAATCAGGAGCCTTTGATTTGTTACCCCCCTTCCTTACTAACTTCGCTTTTTAAACTCCGATCGAACGAGCGAACAAGTGAACAGGCGAACACACAGGCATATACACAGGGATGACGTCAATTACAAGAAAGCGGTGGAATAATCGGGTGGAATATCGGGTAGGTGGAACAATTAGTAGTATGACTCGGCATTCGAGCTTGTTATATAAGAGTAACAGTAGTGTAGACATATAATATACACCTAATCACGTGATTTTTGATTCATAGTAGTCTATTATAACTTAAGTAGGAACTAATACTTAGTTAATATAGGTCAGACCTATATAGATCTATATTAGACCTATCCTTAGCGAGATTAACCTATAACCTTGATCGATATAGGGTCGAAAGTTATAACATGACCTAGAATAACCTATATTCAACCTAGTTCCTAATCTATCTTAACTCTATAGTTGATCTATCTTAACCTTATAGTTGATCTTAACTTGATCTCGATTTAACCCTCGGTTAACTCTAGGTTAAGGACCTCGCGGTACGGTAGTAATATAATAGGTTTCTTAGCTAATTTATATATATTATACTATATAAGACATAATTAGACTAGAGATAATTAGAGTATACTAATTAAAATACTTTAACTTTCTTAATAATAAGGCTACTATTCTTAAGTCTAGACTCTTTATCTAAAGAAGAAACTAAAACTCGCTTACTATTTATATTTAATTTATCTATAGATATAGCTAAAGTCTGACTTAATAATATCATAAAAGAGTAATAATAGATAATAAATAAATAGAGATACTATAATATTAAAAATAGATTCTTATATAGAGATAGTTAGAACCTAGAGGTAATTTTCGTCTAACTACTTATCTAGTCTTAGCTACCTTATATACTATAACTAATTAGTAATATTTCGTAGCTACTAAGACTCCTTAGATAAATATTTATATATATCTAGAGAGTTTCTATAGTACTTGTTGAGGCTAACTCTAATAGAAGATGAAGTAAATAGAGAGTATTAACTTTTAACTCTTATTTACTTACCTTATTAAAGAATAAAGGCTAGTACTATAGCATAGGATAAGGTGCTTAACCTAGAGTATACTAAGGCTAGGCTACTTCTAGTATACTAAGGCTAGGCTATAAGTAAGCCTTACTTTAATCTTTTTTTTAAATTATATTTATAAATCTAAATTAAAAATTCCTCTATATATAATAATAAACTATATCTTTCATTACCTATACTATTATTATACTTATTTAGTTTATATATAATTAAATTAAACTACTATTATTATACTATTATTATACTATTCTAAGTTCGTCTTCTATCTGTAGTATTAAAGGTAAAGCTTATCTCTACTATTCTGTATAACCTTTCTTTTTTATATAGAACCTTATTAGTATTCCTTAATAAAGAGGTATAACGTGGTTTACCGCCGAGTGGCCTATATCACCGAGTGGCCTACTTCAAAACTTATACAAAAAACGTCTGTACATAACATAACCGTGCATCTTATATATTTATGAATATATTTATTTAAGATTGAAATATTATTAAAGAAACAAGGTTTCAAGATTATAATAATATTAGTTTTAAATCTTTATAAGCTTTAATTAATGATTCGCTTAAAAAGACCCCTGTAATTATTAACTATTTTTCCTTTTTAAATAACACATTAGTATAAGCTAAGTAATACTTAATAACTAAGATTAAATGATAATTATATATTAACAAAACTAAAATTTTGATTTTAGATATTTTCATTTACAAATGTGTAAAGTATACGGTTATGTATAGACTTTTTTTATATAAGTTTTAATATAAGCTACTCGGTGATATAGGCTACTCAGTAGTAAACCACGTTATTATATTTATAATTATAGTTCTACTCTTTAACTAATAACTACTAACTCTAACTAAAGCTTTCTTATACTATCTTCTTTTCTCTTATATATAATCTTAATACTTAAATATAGCTTCCTTATAGAGCTATCTAGTACTACTTAAACTACTAGTATTTAATATACTTAAATAGATCTTTTCTATAAGTACTAGATATCTAAAGTAGAGGTATAGGTTTATATCTAGTTACTAATTCTAAGAGAAGTAGCTAAGGTATTCTTTACTCTTATAAACCTCTACTAATCTAGATTAATTAAATACCTTCTCTTTTATTAGATTCCTTAAAAGTTATAGTAACTACTAATTCCTAGTAGCCTAGCGCTAAATCCTACTTAGATACTATTGAATAACTTTATAACAACTTACTTATTACTATTAGAGTAGAAATAGATAAGATACTAGATACTCTATCTAAAAAGTAAAAGTAACTACTTCCTTTAGTATTAAAAGCTGAGGTAATAAATACTAAGCAAGCTATTATCTATAGTAAGTTAGACTTAAAGAGTTAGATATTAAATAGACTACTTAAGTTATAAGTTATAAGTTAAGTAAGCCTTATTCTATTAAATATAAATTAATACTTAATACTAGAGAGAGATTAGCCTTAAAGATATTAACTTCTAGATTCTATAAGTAGATAATATAGAAGCGTATATAGATAATATAATAATAGATAATAATAATAATAATAATAATTAAGTATCTAATAATAGAGCTGTTTTTAAAGATAACCTAATAAGATTCTAGTATTAATAACTTTACCTTATTAAAGAGAAGTATAAATTCTAATAACCTATTTAATATTACTACTACTTTCGACTACTATACTAAGAGTCTAGTATAATACCTTTACTTTATAGTGTCTATCTAAGGCTCCTCTAGTAGATCTATAAATAGAGAGTATTAAATAGACTCTAGTAGAGTAAGGTAGATATATAGAGAATCTAATACTCGAGAAACTTAAAAACCTACTATATATATTATTATTAAAACTTATAAGTTCTATCTAAGCCTAGATCTAAAAGTATAAGTAGATTAAACTTATCTAAGATAAAAAGGTATATTAACTAGATCTCTATTATAAAACTTATAAAGAGTAGAGAATAAATACTACTATCTCTTATTTTATAAATATATCTATCTCTAGTAAAAAAGTTTTTGTCTTAGTAGATAACTACTATAAGAAATATTTCTAATACTAAATCTAATAAAAAGAGAATTATTTTAGTAGATAGAACTAGAGTTAGAAAGACTTATTCTATTATTAGTTTATAGATAAAAGTAAGGATCTCTTAGTCTAACTAAGCCTTACTCTATCTAATAAAATATAGAATATAGATAAGCTTAAGAAAAAGTACTAATAATTTAATATAAAGATATATCTATAGTAGTAATTATAAGAGAATAGAGAGATATATACTAATAAGCCTTAGTAGATACTAGTCTATCTATACTTATATCTACTTATTATATCTTATAACCTTATTCTATAATAGTTAGAGAAAATAAGATTAGTTTAGCCTAGTATACTATTACTATTACTTTACTCTAGATATTTAGTAATTACTATTAACTCTCTAGACTAAAGAAATAGTATCTAAAAGTCTTAGAAATATTAAAGAATAAGGCTTTAGAGTTATATACTACTATTAATCTATATTAGCGTTATAATCTTAAAGAATATTTCTTTAAGATAGTCTTTAATAAAGTCTATATTAACTATAATTCTAATACTTTTATTATATAAACCTTTCTTTAGCTATAGACTCTATTTATTATCCTTATTACTACTATAATTATTCTTAATAGTAATATAGACTAGAAAGAGTTCTTAAGATTACTCTCTCTATTAGATACCTTATATACTAACTATAGAGTATAGGGTATACTACTAGACTAGAACTTCTTTATTTTACTAGATAACTATCTAGAAGCTATACTTTATCTTATATTAAAGACTTATATAGACTTTATTTATAGAAAAGAGATAATACTAGATATATAGGCTATCTACCTCTATAAAATTATAGCTAAGCTTATAATTCACTATATATATATTTTAGAGAATCTAGTCTATATACTTAATTCTAATAATAAACTAAAGCTTATTAGAGAAGAAATTAGTTCTATAGTAACTTAAAAACTAGTTTATAAATTTACTAAGTAGAAGTGTATAATTTATTTAGATTATATAAGTATCTCTTAAAAAGTATTAGTATATCTAGATACTAGTAGTCTTTAGTTTAATTCTACTACTTACTATTAACTTTCTCTTTTAGATATCTAGCTAGGCTTCTATTAGATCTAAGATTTAATCTATAACTATATATTTATGAAATAGAAAGAGATACTAGACCTTCTCTTTACCTAGCTATATATAGCTTAGAAAGTATAGATAGAAGTAACTAGAGAAGCCTTATATAAGAAGCCTAAGTATAGATATATCTAGTAGAATTTATAATACCTTTCTATTAACGCCTCTTATATTTATCTAGAGATATAGTTCTTATCTAAACTTATTAGACTCTATAAATATAAAATAATAATCTTTATTATATATATAGTAATCTAACTTCTACTTTTTACTATATATAAAGTACTTAGTATACTAGTTACTATAACGTAGCTTACTACCGAGCGACGTATATTACTAAGCGACGTACTTTCCTCTACTCTACTATCTAAAGAGTAAAATTAAATAATTATAATATAGTATATTAATTAATCTAAATCTAAATCTAATAAACTAGAAGTATCTACAGCCTCTTAACAAGTTTATATATTATAACTAGACTTCCTATAGGTACTATATCGTCGCCTAGACGGCTGCCTCTCCTTTTACCTACCCTTCTTAGAGCGCTTGTCGCGTCGAGCCTGTTCCTCTACTTCCTTCTAAGCTAATACGTCCTATATATCCTCTATAGTAAGTGCCTCCCCTTAACAGACCTAAGTCTTTTTAGCTCTCTAGCGTTTACTTAGTACTTTATTTACCTTATAAAGAGTATAGACTTTAGCTAATAATAAAGTCATCTTATAAGCTAACAGCTCTATACCCTTAGCTAATATAGCTACTGTCTAGAAAATAGAGGTTAGTAAGCTTTCTTAATAACGTGTAATCTAATTCTTAACTAATGTCGTCTATAAAAGAGTATTAGTTAGGTTGTAAGGAGTCTATAAGACCTAAAGGTTAATATTAGTAGAGGGAGTCTATAATACTATATTTCGCCTATATATTCTCAACTAGTTACTACTACGCGCTAATAAGCTCTAGATCTTTATATAAGACTCTTTAGAAGTTGTAAACACGATTAAAACATGTCTTTAACTCTAGTTATCGTTGAATAAATTAATATACCTAGTTCTTACTAATATATAGTACTCCTTAAGATTTAAGTAGAAGATTCGCTATATCTTTAATACTAGTTAGATAGAGTGTAAATCTTCTTAAATCTAGATTAAGTATATATTAAATAATTATGTCCTTCTCTAAGTTGTTTAATTTATAATAATTAGCTTTAATTTTAGAGTAATACATTTAGCTAGCTATTCTATATTAAAGTGTTACTTTAGAGACCTTATAGATCTTTACTATAGAGTATATACTTAGCTTTTTAGACGTTTAAATAGTCTTAATAGCTAGAATAATTCGCGCTTCTTAGGTTTGAATTTCTATAATAAATAGTTGAAAAAACGTATCTTAAAGTTTATAAGTAGTAGAGTAGAGAAAAGTACGTCGCTCGGTAATATACGTTGCTCGATAGTAAACTATATTATACTTAATAGATTTATCTATTATTAAGTAATATAAGCTTATAAATAATTTTAATATCTTATCTACTAATTCTATAGTCTAGATTACTAGTACTAATAGCGCCGAGGTCTAGAGTATAAATAGATAGTATTAAAATAACTAGCGTAGTTTACTACCGAGCGACGTATATTATCGAGCGATGTACTTTTCTCTACTCTACTACTTATAAACTTTAAGACGTGTTTTTTCAACTATCTATTATAGAAATTTAAACCTAAGAGGCGTAAATCATTCTAGCTATTAAGGCTATTTCAACGTCTAAAAAGCTAAGTAAATACTCTATATTAAAGACCTATAAGGTCTCTAAAGTAATACTTTAATATAGAATAGCTAGTTAAACCTATTACTCTTAAATTAAAGCTAATTATTATAAATTAAACAACTTAGAGAAGGACACGATTATTTAATATATACTTAATCTAGATTTAAGAGGATTTATACTCTATCTAACTAGTATTAAAGATATAGTAAATCTTCTACTTAAATCTTAAGGAGTACTATACGTTAGTAAGAACTAGGTATATTAATTTATTTAACAATAACTAGAGTTAAAGACACGTTTTAATTATGTTTATAACTTCTAAAGAGTCTTATATAAAGATCTAGAGCTTATTAGCGCGTAGTAGTAACTAGTTGAGAATATATAGGCGAAATATAGTATTATAGACCCCCTCTACTAATATTAACCTTTAGGTCTTATAGACTTCTTACAACCTAACTAATACTCTTTTATAGACGATATTAGTTAAGAATTAGATTATACGTTATTAAGAAAGCTTATAAACCTCTATTTTCTAGATAGTAGCTATATTAGCTAAGAGTATAGAGCTATTAGCTTATAAGATAACTTTATTATTAGCTAAAGTCTATACTCTTTATAAGGTAAATAAAGTACTAAGTAAACACTAGAGAGCTAAAAAGACTTAGGTCTGTTAAGGGGGGGTACTTACTATAGAGGATATATAGGACGTATTAGCTTAGAAGGAAGTAGAGGAACAGGCTCGACGTGACAAGCGCTCTAAGGTAGGTAGGTAAAAGAAGAGGCAGCTGTCTAGGCGACGATATAGTACCTATAGAAAGTCTAGTTATAATATACGAACTTGTTAAGAGGCTGTAGATACTTCTAGTTTATTAGATTTAGATTTAGATTAATTAATATAATATGTTATAATTATTTAATTTTACTCTTTAGATAGTAGAGTAGAGGAAAGTACGTCGCTCAGTGATATACGTCGCTTAGTAGTAAACTATATTATATTTAAAACTTTAATATTCTCTATAATAAAGGTATTAGAAAGTAGAGATATAGCTAAGCTTATTAGATTAGATAGAAGAAGATTATAGAGTATTTTCTTACTTATTTTAAAGGCTTCTATAATAAGAAGATTACTACTTATAATATAGATAAGGTAATCTAGGCCTTCTTACTAAATTAGATATTAATATAGAAGGGAAAAATATAGATAAGAATATAATCGACTCGCTAATAAACTACGTTAGTCTAAGTAAGCCTTTATCTATACTTCTTTTCTTCTTCTTATAAGTTATACTTTATAATACTATATATTTCTTTTTTCTTAATCTTTTTTTTTTAATATTAAAGAGTATACTTTTAGTATTTAGTATTAGAGTTAGAGTTAGAGTTAGAGAAGAGAAAAAGAGTATTTTTTTTATTAAAACTCTAGTTTTATATTAGTTAATAGATATAAGAGATATACTAGTTATTACTTCTACTAATATACTATATAGGTTATTATATAGTAATACTCTACTTTTTCTATTACTATATATAACTCTAGGTAAATTTATTATATTTTACTTATAAAAGTTTAACTAATTAAGAGTAATAGTAAGAGGTTAAAGTTAATAGATTAGAAAGTTTAATCTTAGTATAGAGCCTTATATATCTTAACCTTAACCTTTACTTTAACCTCTACCTTAACCTCTAATATATACTAATATAGATAAAAGTATCTAAAGATAGAATAATAAAAAGCCTTAAATTAACTAGTTGTTTAGTAAACGTACTATATAGAGACTAATCTACTAGTATTATAATTAGAGAGTAGAGTAAATAATAGATAAGGCTTAGTCTATATAGTAGAGTGTTAAAAGTCTTCACACCCCCCTCTTACTAGCTAAGCTTTCTAGACCTAATTAGGCCTAGTTATTCTCGCTACTTTTCTAAGTAAACAACGCGCTTTCGTATACAAAACACTACACTTTTGAAGCTATTTAAGATGCCTTAACTTGAGTTATCTCCTACTATATATACGCGAATTGTTAAACTTAGCTCTAAACGTTAGTCAGCTCCTTGAATATACTGAAAATACTCTTAAATCCCTCTTTCTACGATTCGATTAACTCTTAAAGCCTATTCTATGGGTATAAACGACTTTACTTTAAAACCACGATCTAGAAGACCTTGAGCTTTGACAGAAGAGTAGCGCGATCACGTATACGACGTTGTTAACTATACGAATCCTTATATTAAGATACGAGACCTTCTTTAAGAAGTTAATAATAATTGTAAAAAGAGTTCTATTTAACAGCTTTTAAGGGAGATGAATAAGAGGAAGTGGCTATAAAAGAAGCGTCTATTTATTACTCCTACACATATAAAAAAGCGACTTAAGTAGGCTGTTCGACATCAAGCCTATACTATAAACGATTAGATAAAAGTCACTTAGTCTAATAAGTGTATAGTAGAAAGAGAGGTAGAAGTAAAGCCTATTTAGACATTTACAAGGCCACGAGATCAAGTAAAGGAGAGTGATGTACAGCTTGTTTAGTACTCTAGAAAAGGAGTAAAGAAGATACTTTAGGCTACTTTTAGTTATAATAGAAGGATAGGCTTAGTCCCTCTTAATAGTAATCTACAAGCTATATAAGAAGGGGTTACTTAGGTTATTCAAGCTTTATATCAAGCTTTTCTTCCTAATATTATAGTTGAAGGAGGAGAGTTTATATATAATAGAGCTAGTCTACACCGTAGTACGATTATAAAGGATATACTAAGAGAGATAGTAATATAAGTGATAGAATAGCCTCCTTATTCTCCTGATTTAAATCTAATAGAGAATTTATAGGCTTTAATAAAAGCAGAGCTTTATAGGCTACACCCTGAGCTAGAGCATGCTCCTGATATAGACGAGACTTTAGATACGTTAATAGAGAGAGCACAAGAAGTATAGCATGCTATTAATAATAGGATTTTATATAGATTAGCTACAACTATAGAAGATAGAGTACAAGCTATTATTAACTCTGAAGGGTGGTATACAAAATACTAGAAATATAGCTTCAAAAGTGTAGTGTTTTATATACGAAAGCGCGTTGTTTACTTAGAAAAGCAGCGAGAATAACTAGGCCTAATTAGGTCTAGAAAGCTTAGCTAGCAAGGGGGGGGTGTAAAGACTTTTAACACCCTACTATAGATAGAATGAATTTAGAACTAAAGAAGAAGAAGATTTAGTAGATAATATATTAGCTATAGATTAGAAGGATAATAGAGAAAATAATATTATAATAACTAATCTATATAAAATATATAAGTATAATAATAAAGAGAAGGAGAAGAAGAATAGTATTAGAATAGAGAGGTATTATAAGAGTACTACTAGAGCTAGAACTAGATTAGACTTTAGAGAAGATAATATAATAGAGAATATTAAGGTTTATATATAAGAGAACGCTAAGAAGAATAAGAAAGATTTTAATAATAATAGTATTTTTAATAATATCTTATAACATAGTACTCTATATACTCTAAAACCTATATAAAAAGCTACTTAGTAAGCGACTCTAACTTTTTAGTTTATATATAAAAAAAGCTAAAGTTAAAACTATAGTTTTATTACTATATAAATAAATAAAATATAAAATTTTAGACGTTTACTAATTATAGTTAACGATTTACTTAAAATTACTCTTATATTTATAATTTATTTTTTATTTCTTTAATAACTAAGTAATTATAATTACTATATATCTAGAACTCTATAGTATATTTCTTTATATACTACTAAATATAGGTTTTCAATTTTCACTTTTTTTAATAATAGAATAAAAAGTTAGAGCTGCTTACTAAGTAGCTTTTTATATAGGCTTTAGAGTACGTAGAGTACTATTAAACTACATTATACTATATCTATTACTTTTAATATACTCTAGAGTATATATATTATAGATTTAGTTAATACTAGAGATACTAATACTAATAATAAAATATCTAATAATAAAGGATCTTAATAAAGCTAACATAGTTTATTAGCGAGTCGATTATATCACCGAGTTAATTACTTTTCCTTAGTATAAACTTCTAAAATTTTAATACACGTTTTCTTAACTATTTATCATAGAAATTTAAACTTAAGAAGAGCGAATTATTCTAGCTATCGAGGCTATTTGAACGTCTAAAAAACTAAGTAAACGCTCTATAGCGAAGATCTACAAAGTACTATATATAACTCTTTCTAATAGAATAGCTAGCCGAACCTACTACTCTGATTCTAAAGCTAATTGTTATAAGTTAACTGAGTTAGAGAAGAAAGTAATTATTTAGTATATACTTGATATAGATTCTAGAGGATTTACGCTCTAGCTTACTAGTATAGAAGATATAGCTAATTTCATCCTTAAATCGCGAGAGAGAAGACATATTAGTAAGCTCTAGGTACATTAATTTATATAATAATAACTAGCCTTAAAGACACGTTTTAATTACGTTTACGACTTATAAAGAGCCTTATATAAAGATTCTAAGCTTATTAGCGTGTGGTTTTAACTAGTAGAGAATATAAGAGTAAAATATACTATTTAAGACTACGATTTTTATAATTTCGACGAAACTAGGTTTGTAATTAGTATTATTTATTCTAGAATAGTTATTACTTAAGTAGACTAGCCTAGTAGAAGCAAGGTAGTTTAGCTAGGCAATTAGGAATAAGCTATAGTAATTGCCTATATTAATAGAGAGGGCTTAAGTATTCCTCTTTTCTTAATAGTTTAGAGTAAGAACTATCTCTCTAACTAGTATACTAACGGCGGCCTTCTACCTAACTAGGTTATTAAACTAATAAGTAATAGTTAGATAAATAATAAAACAGGTCTAGAATAGTTAAAGCACTTTAATAAATATACTATAGCTTATATAAAGGGTCTATATTAAATGCTAGTTTTAGATAGATATAAGAGTTATAAATTAGCTGAGTTCTAAGAGTACTATGAGATATATAACATTATTACTCTTAGACTACCTTCTTATTTATCTTATCTAACCTAACTACTTAATGTTAGATGCTATAGTATTTTAAAACAAGCGTATAGTCGGTAGATTAAGACGTTTATTAAGGCCTATATTAACTATATTACGAAGGTTGAGTTCTTTCTAGCCTTTATAGTAGTATATAAGGAAACAATGATAGTTCTAAACTGTTAGGCTGGATTCTATAGAGCTGGCCTAGTACCTTTTAACCTATAAGTAGTCCTTTTAAAGCTTGACGTGAGGTTATAGACTCTAACTCCCTCTCGGCCGTCTAGTGCTAACTCTCTCCCTTAGGTGTTCTAGACCCCTTTAAATCTAACTAAAGTACTTTTACAATCAACTCTTATATAAACTTGTATAGCTTGTTACTAAGGAAGCTTACTAACTCTGCTTTTTTAAACAGTTACTACGTTAGTAAAGGGTATAGAGCAAATAGTATATAAGATGACCCTTTTGTCTACGGAGGTCTATACTCTTCGCGTAGTAAATGAAGCTCTAAGTAAACGCTGTAGAGCTAAAAAGACTTGTGTCTGTTAAGGGGGGGCACTTATAGTAGAGGATATACAGGATATTTTAGCTTAGAAGGATGTAGATGAGTAAGTATAACGCGACGTACGCGAGGCAGGGTCTAGTTATAAGGAGGAGTAACCTTCTAGGTGGTACTATAGAACTTATAGAAAAGCTAGTTACAACATGTGAACTTGTTAAGAAGTTATAGATGTATCTAGTTCGTTAGATTCTAAGAGTAATAATTAATTTAATATGTTATAGTTAATTTATTTAGGTGTAAAGTTTAGTGCTAAGGAAAAGTAATCGACTTAGTAATATAATTAACTCGCTAATAAACTACATTATAGTAATTCTAAAGTATATAATAAAGATGAAGATAGAGATACTAATAATAAAAGTAATAATAGACTTATAATTATTTCTAGGCTAATTAATAGCTAGATTTTAGTATCTAGTGCTAATAGTTCTAATATAGAGTATATTTAGTAGATACTAAATAATAAACTTGTTCTTATATTACTTCTTATAATTATATTATAGTATAAGTAAGCCTCTATTTCTTAAGCTAATTTCTAATAGTTTTAAGAATTATAGATAATAGTAGATTAGCTATAAGATATATATATTAGAAGTAAACTATTAGAGTCTAAGAAAGCCTTAATTCTCTCTAGAAAACTAGATATACTAAAAAGACTTATATAGACTTATCTACTACTTTAATAGTTAATAAGAAAACTTATATCTTATACTATAGAAAAGCTACTAATATTACTAAGAGATAAGAGAGAGAATATAAAAGTAAAAAAGTATAAGTATATAAAGTATATCTATACTAAATAGTACTACTAGTATAACTTAATTAATTTATCTACTAAAATTCTTAGTACTACTAAGATTACTAAGAAGATATATATTAGCTTTATCTAGTATATTAATAAACCTATATAACTCTAGTATTTCTAAGTATAGGCTTTCTTAGCTATAACTACTTCTAGATAATTTATTTATACTCTAGATAGATCTATAATTATATCTAGAGATATTATTATAGTAGTAGAGAGTTATAATATAGAAGTCTAAGAATAGAGTAATTAATATAGAGTATAATTATTATAAGACTATTAAGGTTTCTAGAGAGCTAATTTTAAAAGTTTATCTAGTAATTTAAGCTTTATAACTTTAATAGTAATACCTAGATATTTAAGGCCTTACTTATAATCTTAATAACCTTATTATTATTAGAGAGACTATTATTCTCTTATCTAAACTAGTAAAAGATAGCTTAATATATAAATTAGTTAGAAATATAATAGTATAAGATAGTAGAATTCTAAAGAATTAGAGAATAAGAAAGACCTTATATAAGGATTATATATTTATATATATATATATACTATTATTAACCTAGTAAATAAGACCTTACTTACTATATAGTTTACTTATCTAATATAAGTAGAACTAGAAGTATTATACTATAGTCGAAGTAGTATTAAAGACTTTACTACTAGTAAGTATACTATATCGTTTCTATTTAACGTACTTCATAAGCGAGCTAGCCACTTTTCGAAACTACTCGTTATTATATATAAATTACACAATACTAGAGCAAGCTATTAGATAATATAAAATACTATAAGATTATTTAGAGTCGTTACTATCTTAAGTATCTACTATTTCTACTTAACAAGTATAAGAATTATATCTAATTTTACTACAACGCCTATAGTGCCTCTCTACGCAGGGTCTTGATTAACTACGTTAGTACTTTAGATAGCTTCTAAAGTAATAAATAATATAATAGAACTAGATAAACTAGTACTAACTTTACTAGTATTTAGAGTCTATTTTTATATAACCTAGTATAGTTAACTCTCTAATATATATATTAAGAGAGCTAATATAGTTAAGTAAATATCTTAAAAGGTTAGTAAATACTAAGTATAAAGATAAATTAGTAATACTTTTAATATATAGAATAGACTATAGAATTAACTCTATAAAACTTCTATTAGTTCTAATATATAGATATAGAGAGAGTAACTAAATAATAAGAGTAAATAGATAGAACTATATATATTATTAAGCCTTAAGAATAAGAATATAATTATAAGCTTAAACGGCGAAACTCGATTCCGATCCTTAGTAGTAAAACTACAATTCTAGAAGATTATTAAAGAACTTAATAATCTTAATATTCTAAGTTTACTTAATATTCTAACTTCTCTAAGTATATTAGACTCTTTAGAACTTTTAGAAGAGAATAATCTATAGATCCTTAATAATTAAACCTTCTATCTAGAAGAGTAAGAATATAGTTATAATATAGCTATAGATAATATAATCTATAATTAAAGACTATACTAAGATTAATTAATTTCTACTAAAAAGAGGTAAAGGCTAACTCTATACAAGAGCTAATATGTATTGAGTACAACCGTTTAGTAAGGAACAGTGCACGGCCTAGCATTTAATACATATTAGCCCTTGTAAATATAGAAGAAAGCTAGAATCTCTTACTACTAATAATAGATTTACTATTAGTTTATATATATTAAATATACTTTAACTAGTATATATATCTTAATTTATATAATATAAATTAAAATACTAGAATTATAGAGTATATTAAATATCTCTAGAATAGCGAATAATATATAGAAAGAGATATAAACTTAAAGGAGATCTAATTTTATATAGATCTAGTTAGTAAAGTGTAACTAACTAATATTACTAATCTAATCTCTATCTAAATATAAAATACCTAGATATACTAGATATATTATACTAATATATATAACCTAACGTAGTTTATTAGCGAGTCGATCATATCACCAAGTCGATCACTTCAAAACCTATATAAAAAACGTCTGTACATAACTATACACTTTATGTATTTATATATAAATATATCTGAAATTGAAACTTTAGTTTTATTACTATATGAAAAAGTAATATTAAGAATTTCAGACGCTTACTAATTATAATCGCCTAGTAATTAAAGAAATAAAAAAACAATCATGATTACAGGGGTAATTATAAGCGAATCGTCGATTACAACTAGTAAGCGTCTGAAATTCTTAATACTACTTTTTCATATAGTAATAAAACTAAAGTTTCAATTTCAGATATTTTTATATATAAATACGTAAAGTGCACGGTTATACATAGACGTTTTTTATATAGGTTTTAAAGTGATCGACTCGGTGATATAATCGACTCGCTAATAAACCACGTTATACTAGATACTTTATTAGATTTACTAGAAAACCTAGTCTTTCTAGATATAAATATATTATCTTAGAACTCTTAAGAATAATAACCTATAAATTAGATAGTAATATACTATAAAAATTAGACTTCTAAGATATTAACTATTAAGTATAATAGACTTATACTCTCTTTAATATCTTAAATAGATTAATCTATTAAGAAAGTACTAAATTAATAAGATAATTAAACCTTAAAATCTAAAAGAAGGTTAAATATATCTACTATTAATAATATATTTATTATTAATCTATATATTATTTATATACTCTAGAGTAAAGATAAATTAGATACTATAGATAGATTTAATTTAAAGGCTTTTATTATAGTAGATAGTATAGTATTCTATAACTTTATTAATACTAGAAGAACCTAATATAAAACTCTAGGTTTATTAATTAAGTTACTTTTAAGAGTACTAATAAAGTATATAAAAAGTTAAGATCTATAGTATATACTTAAAATAATCTAGTAAAGTTAATAGTACTTATATAATTATCTATAATATAATATATAAGTATAAGAATACTTCTTATTCTAGCTATATTATTCTTAGAATTAGAACTTTAGATTTATAATATTATTTATCTAAACTCTTATAAGAAGATAATATTAAAGTAGAATCGTCTATAGTTAAATATAGTAAGGTTAAGGTTAAACTACTCTTAGATAGTAATATAGTATACTCTATAATCTATAGTAGTATTAAATCTTAAAAAGCTACTTAGATCTATAATTAACGTGGTTTACTACCGAGCGACGTATATTACTAAGCGACGTACTTTTCTCTACTCTACTACTTATAAACTTTAAGACGTGTTCTTTCAACTATTTATTATAGAAATTCAAATCTAAGAAGCGTAAATCATTCTAGCTATCAAGGCTATTTGAACGTCTAAAAAGCTAAGTAAACACTCTATAGTAAAGATCTATAAGGTCCCTAAAGTAACACTTTAACATAGAATAGCTGGCCGAACCTATTGCTCTGAAATTAAAGCTAATTGTTATAAATTGAAAAACTTAGAGAAGGATACAATTGTTTAATATATACTTAATCTAGATTCGAGAGGATTTACGCCCTATCTAACTAGTGTTAAAGATATAGCGAATCTCCTGCTTAAATCTTAAGGGGTACTACGTGTTAGTAAGAACTAGGCATATTAATTCATTTAACGACGACTAGAGTTAAAGACGTGTTTTAATCGCGTTTACGACTTCTAAAGAGCCTTATACGAAGATCTAGAGCTTATTAGCACATGGTATCAACTAGTTGAGAATATATAGGCGAAATATAGTATTATAGACTCTAATCTCTATAACTTTAACAAGACAGGCTTTATAATAGGTATAATCTCTCTAGTAATAGTTATAACTCATGTAGATTAACATAGCAGAGGCAAGGTAGTTTAGCTAGGTAATCGGGAATAGGCGACGGTAATTGTTTATATTAATAGCGAAGGTTAGAGTGTCTCTCTGTTTTTAGTAGTTTAAGAGAAGAATCATCTTATAAGTTAGTATACTAAGGGCGGCCTCTTACACGACTAGGTTATTAAACCTACAAGTAATAGATAGATAAACAATAAGACAGGTCTAGAATAGCTTAAGTACTTCGACAAGTATACTTCTACTTAAGTAAAGGGTCTATATTAAATGCTTATCCTTAATAGATATAAGAGTTATAAGTCGGCTGAATTCTAAGAGTACTATAAGGTATATAATATTATTACTCTTTATTTACCTCCTTATTCCTCTTATTCAACCTAGCTACTTAATGTTAGATGTTTTAGTGTCTTAAAACAGGCATATAGTTGAGAAATTAAGACTTTTATTAAAGCTTATATTAACTATATTATAAAGGTTAAGTTCTTTCTCGCCTTTAAAGCAGCCTATTCAGCCTCTATAACAGCTTAGAATAGCTAGGCTGGATTCTGTAGAGCTGGCTTAGTACCTTTTAACCTATAAGCTGTTCTTTTAAAGCTTAATATAAGGTTATAGACTCTAACATCTACTATTACTCCCTCTGCTGATATTAACCTTTAGGTCTTATAGACTCCTTACAACCTAACTAATACTCTTTTATAGACGACATTAGTTAAGAATCGGATTGTATGTCATTAAGGAAGCTTACTAACCTCTATTTTCTAGATAGTAGCTGTATTAGCTAAGGGTATAGAGCTGTTAGCTTATAAGATGACTTTATTATTAGCTGAAGTCTATACCCTTCGCAAGGTAAATGAAGCACTAAGTAAACGCTAGAGGGCTAAAAAGACTTAGGTCTGTTAAGGGGGGGCACTTACTATAGAGGATGCGTAGGACGTATTAGCTTAGAAGGAAGTAGAGGAACAGGCTCGACGCGACAAGCGCTCTAAGGGGGGTAGGTAAAAGGAGGGGCAGCCGTCTAGGCGACGATGTAGTACCTGCGGGAAGTCTAGTCATAATACACGAACTTGTTAAGAGGCTGTAGATACTTCTAGTTTATTAGATTTAGATTTAGATTAATTAATATAATATATTATAATTATTTAATTTTACCCTTTAGGTAGCGGGGTAGGGAAAAGTACGTCGCTCGGTGATATACGTCGCTCGGTAGTAAACTACGTTACTAGTATATTACTAGTAAGTATTATTATAAAAGCCTTTACTATAGTCTACTAGCTATTAATATCTATCTATACTCTATAAGATAGTATATTTATTCTAGACTAGATATTCTAATATATCTTATAAGAGTATACTCTATATAGTTCTAAGGTTAATATAAACCTATTTACTAGTTTATAATACTTATAATAATCTAATAAACTAGAGATAATATAGAAACCTTTTAGTACCTAGTGTATATTATAATAGACTCTAAAGTTATTAATAAATAAGATAACATACTTCACAAGCGAGATGGCTACTTTTAGACTTTACAATAATCATCAACTTTAAGTTATCGTATCTCTACCACACAACCTCTAAATGTCTTCCAACAAAAACAAAATCAACTTAGCTATCTAAGCACTCGAAAACGACGCGTCAATGACCTAACGATGAGCTGCGAAAGCCTATAATGCCTCTCGATCCACTGTTTCGAACCGACGCGCCGGAATCCAACTAAGACGTGATTGCGAGCCTAATTCGAAGAAACTTACGAAGCTAGAGGAGCAGGCGATAGTTGGGCATATATTGGAGCAGGATTCGAGGGGGTTTTCACCCATAAAGGATATAGTGCGAGAAATAGCTAATAATTTACTAAAGAAGCGCGAGGGGCAGCCTGTAGATAGAAACTGGCCGGACAACTTTATTAGGCGTACACCTGAGCTAAAAACTTGATAGAGTTGTTCTTATACTTATTAGTAAGCTTTAACTAAAGATCCGCGGATTATTAGCCTATGGTTTATACTTGTATAGTTATTTAAAGATAAATATAGTATTATAGACGAGGATATATATAATTTTAATAAGACTAGCTTTATAATAGGCGTTATATTGTCTTAGCTTGTTGTTATAAGTTTAGAGATATGTGAGAGACGTAAAAAAGTTTAGCTAGGTAATTGTGAATAAGTTATAGTTATTTAAGGAGTTAATACGACAGGCTAGGCAATCTCGCCTTTTATTATATTTACTAGTAAAGTACTTATTTCTTCTTAGTATATAAACATAGATATACTATATAACTAGGTAATTAATGTTAGTACGAATAGCTAGATAAATAATAAGCTTAGGGTTATATAGTTAAAGTATTTTAACAAGTATATAAAAGTATAAAGTGTTAGAGGATATAGATTATTAATTATTAATAGTTATAAAAGCTATATCTTACTTGAACTCTAGTAACTTTATAAAGACTTTAATATTATTAATTAACTAGAAAGAGGTTCTACTAGGATAGTATATAATATAGTATTAATGTAGAAAGAAATTATAGATCTTTACAAGGTAACTTAAGCTATAACTAAGCGTAAGAGTTATAAAAGAAAATATATTTAGAGTTAAGAGATATTAATAGTAGAGGAGGTAATTAGTTTAATTACTTCTATAGGAAATAGCGATTAGAAGAGTAGTAGAGAGATAAAAAAGAAGATTTAGATATATTAGAACTCTACGCACTCTAAAACCTATATAAAAAGCTACTTAGTAAGTAACTCTAACTTTTTAGTTTATATATAAAAAAAGCTAAAATTAACATTTTAGTTTTATTACTATATAAACAAATAAAATATAAAATTTTAGATGTTTACTAATTATAGTTAACGATTCGCTTAAAATTACTCTAATATTTATAATTTGTTTTTTATTTCTTTAATAACTAAGTAATTATAATTAGTATATATCTAAAACTCTATATTATATTTCTTTATATACTACTTAAAGTAGCTTTTCAATTTTAGCTTTTTTCATTAATAGAATATAAAGTTAGAGCTACTTACTAAGTAGCTTTTTATATAGATTTTAGAGTATATAAGGTTCTAATATATATAGAGTTCTAATAAACTACGTTAATTCTTTTATAATTTCTAGATAATTCTTATAAATTATCTTATAGACTTAATAAATTAGTCTATAGTATTATTCTACTAAACTAATTAAATTATATATCTCTATAATGTAGTTTACTATCGAGCGACGTACTTTCCTCTACCCTACTATCTAAAGAGTAAAATTAAATAATCACAACATATTATATTAATTAATCTGAATCTGAATCTAATAAACTAGAAGTATCTACAGCCTCTTAACAAGTTCGTGTATTATAACTAGACTTCCTGTAGATACTACATCGTCCTCTAGACGGCTGCCTCTCCTTTTGCCTACCCTCCTTAGAGCGCTTGTCGTGTCGAGCCTGTTCCTCTACTTCCTTCTAAGCTAATACGTCCTACGTATCCTCTATAGTAAGTACTCCCCCTTAACGGACCTAAGTCTTTTTAGCCCTCTAGCGTTTACTTAGTACTTTATTTACCTTGCGAAGGGTATAGACTTCGGCTAATAATAAAGTCATCTTATAAGCTAACAGCTCTATACCCTTAGCTAATATAGCTACTATCTAGAAAATAGAGGTTAGTAAGCTTTCTTAATAACGTGTAATCCGATTCTTAACTAATGTCGTCTATAAAAGAGTATTAGTTAGGTTATAAGGAAGGAGTCTATAAGACCTAAAGGTTAATATTAGTAGAGGGTGTCTATAATACTATATTTCGCCTATATATTCTTAACTAGTTGATACTATACGCTAATAAGCTCTAGATCTTTGTATAAGGCTCTTTAGAAGTTGTAAACGCGATTAAAACGTATCTTTAACTCTAGTCGTTGTTAAATAAATTAATATACCTAGTTCTTACTAACGTATAGTACCTCTCGAGATTTAAGTAGGAGATTTACTATATCTTTAATACTAGTTAGACAGGGCGTAAATCCTCTTAAATCTAAATTAAGTATATATTAAATAATCGTATTCTCCTCTAAGTTATTTAATTTATAATAATTAGCTTTAATTTCAGAGTAATAGGTTCGGCTAGCTATTCTATGTCGAAGTGTTACTTTAGGGACCTTATAGATCTTTACTATAGAGTATTTACTTAGCTTTTTAGACGTTTAAATAGCCTTAATAGCTAGAATAATTCGCGCTTCTTAGGTTTGAATTTCTATAATAAATAGTTGAAAAAACACGTCTTAAAGTTTATAAGGAGTAGAGTAGGGAAAAGTACGTCGCTCGGTGATATACGTCTCTTAGTAGTAAACCACGTTAAGTATAATCTCTACTATACTTCTAGTAACATATTTCCCGGTCGAGCCGATCACTTGGTCGAGCCGATTACTCGAATACTAAAACGCTACAACTTTATAAATATTATAACGACGTTATTTAAAAAACCCTAGCTACTCTATACTAATTAAAATCTAAGATATCTTACATGTACAAGTATTATATTTGTGACGGTTCTAACCGCTACTATGCCTTGCTTAGCTATCCCTTGCTTAGCTATCCCTTGCTTAGCTATTCCTTGCTTAGCTATCCCTTGCTTAGTTGTCCCTTGCTTAGTTATCCCTCGCTTCGCTCTTGGCCAAGGGCATGCGCTGGACGCACCTCATGTATTTAAGAGCCTCTAGCTCCTAGGCTTTTGTCCTTCTTCTCTTCTCTCCTCAGCTTAGAATCCTTGTATTTAACAGTTTCTACGATTCCACAACCTACACCGTGGGCCTTGCGTACGTGTCGTCACAATATCCAACCTGATTATATAAACTACAACGTCGCTGCTTACCTTCTAAGCGCTAGCGCGCTGTATATTGTTACTACCCTCTTTCTACTAAGTTTAAGTACGAAAGAGGGTTGCTACAATTGAGGGAACAAGGCGGTGAGCGATTTCTGCCGCTGTTTTAAGGTTCTAGCAGCTTCTACAACATCATTAATATGATTAACACTATCATCATCATTATTATTACTATCATTATCATCACTACTACTCCTTAATATAGGCCGCATACGCTATAAATGGGACACGCCAAAGAAGGCAAGATTCTTCTATCTATTAGAACGTAGTATGTTTAAATCAGCTACTACTAAAGAGCTAAATTTAGCTAGAAATACTACCTGGAAATAGACCCTCTAAGACACTAAACGCCGAACGCGTCCTCTCTCTAAGAAGCTAGGTCGTCCTACTTCTATTACAGACGAACACATCGATCAAATGATCCTATAGATCACTAGCTACTATAACCGCTACATCCTACCCCTTAAAACGATTATAAAAGAAGCCTGTAGTATTAAGGCTCTCTATCGCACCCTTATAAGAGCTTAGAGCCGGTAGGGATACTATCATCACACTCCTAATAGTAAGCTATTCCTTACTCGAGACTAAGAGCTTCGTCGCTTTACTTTTATAGTCAAGAATTAGAACCGTCTAGTTAGCTACTAGCGTCGGGGTATATATACTGATGAAACGATTGCTTAGACGAATTTACGATAGCGGGTTAAAGTTTTAAGGAAAAGAGAAGGGAGGAACCGCCTAGACTATATATAATTCACTTTTAATTCTAGCTAGGATTCTGTAATATACTAGGCTATAATTAGATACAACTTTAAGAGCTAGCTTTACTTTGTAAGTATAGAAGAGCAAGGCTAGAGATTTACATAGAAGAAGTATAAAGAGTAGATTTTAAGAGGGTAATTATAAGAGATATTTAAGAAGCGGTACTCTTAAGAGTTCTTCTACATTAAGAATAGTAGTAGAGTTTATACTCTTAAGAACACAAAAAGGAATAGAGGTCTCTATAATACTATAAGAATAGAGTACCACATTTACACTCTACTTAACTAGCCTCTCTACTCTCTAGACTTAAATCCTATTAAAAATATATAGCGGATTCTAAAGTAGAGGCTTAGAAACAGGAACTCTCATAGTAGCCTTATAGAGCTAAAGAAAGCATTAGTAGATATATAGAATAATAAGATTACTATAGAGGATTTCAACAAGTTTATTAATTCTATATCTTAGAGGATTTATAAAGTTCTAGTAAGAAAGAGTACTTAAACCCCTTTTAAGGCGGCATTAGATTATTACTATAAATAGACTAGTAAAGTAGTAGAAAAACCTCTACTATTCCCTTAATTATAGTAACTCTCTTTTATACTTTAAATAATTTCCTCGCCTTCCTTAACTATAAGACTTCTCACCTTAGTAAATACATCTCTTTCGCTTTCTCTCTCTTCTCTTTTTAAACTAATTTACCTCTTATAGCGCCTTGATTTCAGCTCTTATAAGAGTAGCTTCGTATATTATAATTTAAGCCCCCTTAGTAAGCCGATCAAATACCTTATTAATTAATATAGAAGAGCTATTTTAGTATTATATAATATAGTTTTTAAGATATATCGTCTAGAATTTAAGCTCTATTACGTTCTATAGCGTCTTTAGAGTCTAGATTAGCTCGTTTATAGAGAGTA
>LKTO01000672.1:0-24501 GCA_001399465.1 Hymenoscyphus scutula
GTTATATAGTTAGACGATATAGACTCCTTATTCTTAATAGCTATAAGTTATATATTTTAGTTTAATTTTAGTAATACTATTAGAATAATAGTATTATTACTCTCTATATACTACTACACTTATCTTATATCCTCTAGCCTCTTAATATTAGCTGTTTTAGTCTACTAAAGGTATTATATAGTAAGTAAATTAAGAATCTCGTTCGAGTTAGAATTTAGTATATTACTAAGCTTAAGTTCCTTCCTATATTTAAAGAGGCATTCGACGCTATATTTATAGAGTAGAATATTAAGAGTAGATTTCGAGCAACTAGCTTAGTACTATATAATCTAGAGAACGTCCTTTCTTACCTTGATCTAAGGCTTAAGACACTAACTCTACCCTCTATAAACGAGCTAATCTAGACTCTAAAGACGCTATAGAACGTAATAGAGCTTGAATTCTAGACGATATATCTTAAAAACTATATCGTACGATACTAAAATAGCTCTTCTATATTAATCAACGAGGTATTTGATCGGCTTACTAAGAGGGCTTAAATTATAGTATATAGAGCTACTCTTATAAGAGCTAAAATCAAGGCGCTATAAGATGTAAATCAGTTTAAAAAGAGAAGAGAGAGAAAGCGAAAGAGGCGTATTTACTAAGGTGGAAGTCTTATAGTTAAGGAAGGCGAGGAAATTGTTTAAAGTACTTAAACTTAGTAGAAAGAGAGTAGTAACAATGTATAGCGCTAGCGCTTAGAAGGTAAGTAGCGACGTTATAGTTTATATAATCAGGTTAGATATAATACTCGTATATATAAGGCATCTTAGATTTTAATTAGTATAGAGTAGCTAGAGTTTTTTTAATGACGTTGTTATAATATTTATAAAGTTATAGCGTTTTAGTGTTCTAGTAATCGACTCGACCGAGTGATCAGCTCGACCGGGAAATACGTTACTAGTAGTACTAAATATAAGAATTCTAATAAACTAAAAATTAAGTAAGGTTATTATATAAAACGTCTCTTAAATTATCTTTTAAAAAAAGAATTTCTCTTTAGAATTTTTCTTTTCTTCTAAGTACTTTTATAAGCTTATAAGTTAACTTTAAGTTAACTTTAATATAATATAGTTTATTAGCAAGTCGATTATATTACCGAGTCGATTACTAAAAATATATATAAAAAACGTCTATATAACTCTAGTAAAAATCTATAATTCTTAATTAAAATTAATAAAATCAAAAAACTTACTTTATTACTATATAAATAAGTAATTTTAAAATTTTAGAACGCTTACTAGTTATAACTAACGATTCGCTTAAAATTACCTCTATATTTATTAAAAGAAATTTATTTCTTTAATAACTTAGTAGTTATAATTAGTTAGTATCTAAGATTTCTACTATTACTTATATATAATATAATAAAGTAAAGTTTTTAATTTTATTAATTTTTATTAAGAATTATAGATTTTTACTAGAGTTATATAGACGGTTTTTATATATATTTTTAGTAATCGACTCGGTAATATAATCGACTCTCTAATAAACTATATTAACTATAAGTTATCTTTAGATTAAATTATAAATCTATAATAACTCTTTATTAATCTAGCTTAATCTATCTTAATCTAGCTTAATCTATCTTAATCTAGCTTAACCTCTCTTAAACTATCTTAACTTATTTTAATCTAGATTAAATAAACTATATAAGTATTTAATATAGAGATAAACTTACTAATATAAGTAGTACTTTTAATACTCTAATTAATACTAATAAGTATAGATTACTACTAAGATATTAAAATATATAGAATATAAGTAATAGATATTAAAAACTAGAAATACTATAAAATAGTAGTTTAAAATAAGTAGAGATTATAGAAGACTCTATAGATCTAATTAGTTAAGTAATTATATAAGAGTAGTCTAATAACTTTAAAGGTATAATATAGTTTATTAGAACTCTATATATATTAGAACTCTATAAACTCTAAAATCTATATAAAAAGCTACTTTAAGTAGTATATAAAGAAATATAATATAGAGTTTTAGATATATTCTAATTATAATCACTTAGTTATTAAAGAAATAAAAAATAAATTATAAATATAGAGGTAATTTTAAGCGAATCGTTAACTATAATTATTAAACGTCTAAAATTTTATCTTTTACTTATTTATATAGTAATAAAACTAAAATTTTAATTTTAGCTTTTTTTTTATATAAACTAAAAAGTTAGAGTTACTTACTAAGTAGCTTTTTATATAAGTTTTAGAGTATATAGAGTTCTAATATATATAGAGTTCTAATAAACTATATTACTAGTATTTTAAGACTCTTCTTTTAGAGTAGTTTATATAATATATAGCTAAATTTTAGAATAGATATTTTATTAGATAAATAGTCTATATAGATTATTTATTTATACTAATAATAATAGTTTTAAAGATATAGTTAGTTACTTACTTAGCTTTAAACTTTAGTACTTTTATTAAACTATTAGTTAAATTTTTACTATAAGTAGTAATAAACCTACTACTAGAAGTCTATATATATACTCTATAATTTAATAATCGTAAACTTATATTAATTTAATTAGCTATTATCTAGTCTCTATATACTACTAATTTAAATATCTAGTATCTTTAATCCTTAACTAATCTATTTATCTATCTCTAGTTAAGTTTATTCTATTCTTCTATTATTATATTAGCTATTTTAACCTTATTTATAGGCTAGATTTTATAATAGTAAAGTAACTATTTTATAGCTCTCTAGTACTTCTTAATTAGATTAAGATTAGAACTTATAGATAGATAATTTAAGAGCTAGATTCTATATTTCTCTCTAAATAAAGTATATAGGTTTCTTATAGACTAATAGCTATATATAGTATTATTATCCTCTATAAATATAGATAAATATCTAAGCTTTACTATTACTAATCTAAAATTCTCTAATATATCTTTAATTACTAGCTTAAGAACTTACACTAGATAATCTATTTAAAGAAGAGCTTCTAATATACTATAGCCTTATATAATAATTAATTATAACTTATAGTTATATCTAATTACTCTCTAGTAGTTAACTAGCGTCGTATAGCCTCGGTAGAATTAATACTAGATATAGATAGAGTATATATACTCGTCGCGTTTATATATAACTTTAACTTTTAAAGAGTAGTCGCTAATTAAGAAAGTATATTCGTTAGAGAAGAGGATCGTAAACTATTCTACTATCTAGAATAGGTATTATAGGCTATAGAGCTATTATATTATCGCCTAGAGTTTTATAGAATAGAGTTTTTAGTATATAATATATCGATAATATTACTACTTTTAAGATATCTTATAATCGTCTAAATAGAGATACTAAGGCCTAGCTCTATTTTTAGTTAAAGGTAATTAAGATATCTATAACGTAGTTTACTACCGAGTAGATCATATCACCGAGTAGATCACTTTTCTCTACTATACTACCTTAAAACTTTAACACGTGTTTTCTCAACTATTTACTATAGAAATTCAAATCTAAGAAGCGAGAATCATTCTAGTAATCAAGGCTATTCAGACATCTAAAAAGCTTAGTAAACGCTCTATAGTAAAGATCTACAAAGTACTATATACAAGCCTCTCTAATAGAATAGCTGGCCAAACCTACTGCCTCGATTCTAAAGCTAATTGTCATAAGTTAACAGACCTAGAGAAGGAGTCGATTCTTTAATATATACTTAATCTAGATTTACAAGGCTTTACACCCTGTCTAGCTAGTGTAGAAGATATAGCGAATCTCCTACTTAAATCTCGAGAGGCACGACGCGTTAGGAAGAACTAGGCATATTAATTTATTAAACAACGACCAGAGTTAAAGACGTGTTTTAATCGCGTCTATAACTTTCAGAGAGCCTTATATAAAGATCTAGAGCTAATTAGCGCGTGGTTTCAACTAGTTAAGAATATATAGGCTAAATATAGTATCGTCGACTCTGATTTCTATAACTTCGACAAGACTAGCTTTATAATAGAGGTAATCTCCTTATTAATAGTTATAACATATATAGATCAACGTGGTAGAGGTAAGGCAGTTTAGCTAGGTAATCGGGAATAGGCAACAGCGATTATTTATATCAATAGTAAGGGTTAGAGTGTCCCTCCGTTTCTAGTAGTCTAAGGAAAGAATCACCTCTTAAATTAGTACACTAAGGGTAGCCTCCTATACAACTAGGTTATTAAACCTACAAGTAATAGATGAACAAACAATAAGACAGGTCTAGAATAGCTAAAGCACTTTAATAAACATACTTCTACTCGCGCAAAGGGGCTATATCAGATGCTTGTCCTTAATAAGCATAAGAGTTATAAATCTGCCGAATTTCAAGAGTATTATATAGCATATAACATTATTACTCTTTATCTACCTTCTTACTCTTCTCATTTAACCTAGCTACTTAATGTTAGGTGTTTTAGTATACTAAAACAGGAGTATAGTTTCTAGATTAAGACGTTTATTAAAGCTTATATTAACTATATTACAAAGGTTAAGTTCTTCCTTGCCTTTAAAGCTAGATATCAAGCCTCTATTACACTCTAGAATAGTTAAGCTAGATTCCGCGGAGCTGGTTTAGTACCTTTTAATCTAGATACAGTTCTTTTAAAGCTTGATATAAGGCTACAGACTCTAACCCCTCTCGTAGACCCCTCTACAGATAACAACCTCTAGGTCTCGCAGACCCCCCGAAACCCAACCGATGCTCTTTCACAGATAACTTTAGTTAAAAACTATATTACACGTCATCAAGGAAGCTTGCTAACACCTATTTTCCAGACAGTCGCTATACTAGCTAAGGGTATAGAGCTATTAGCTTATAAGATGACTTTATTATCTACTAAAGTCTATACCCTTCGTAAGGCAAATGAAGTACTTAGTAAACGCTGGAGGGCAAAAAAGACTCGGGTCTGTCAAGGGGGTGTACTTACTATAGAGGATGTGTAGGACTTACTAGCTTAGAAGGACACAGAGGAGCAGGTTTGACGCGATAAGCGCTCTAAGGGGGGTTTTTAAAAGGAGGGGCAGCCGTCTAGAAGACAATGTAGCACTTGCGGGAAGTCTGGTCATAATGCGCGCACTTGTTAGGTAGCTATAAATACTTCTAGTTTATTAGATTCTGATTTAGATTAATTAATACTATACGTTGTAGTTGTTAATTCTATCTTAAAGGTAGTGGGGTAGGGAAAAGTGATCCACTCGGTGATATGATCCACTCGGTAGTAAACTATGTTACTTATATAAGAAGCTAATATAATCGATAATATTATAGACTTATTATTAATTAAGAAGGTAGTAGGCTTCTATATATATAGATTATACTCTCTTAGATATACTATACTTTAAAATATAATTAATCGTCGATCGACTAGTTCTATACACCTTTATAATATAAGTAGAACTCTAATAAGCAAGCTAGCGTAGCTGCTAAATAGCCTCTTTATACTTTATAAGGATTTTAAAACCTAATTAATACTCTAGTATAGGATTTAGTAGTATTAATAGCTCTATGTTTAGTAGTAGAATTATTAAAGGTATAAGGTAGATGTATATAGACTTCTAGTAGTAGGTTTGTAAGGCTTTTATACTAGAGTAGTTTCTAATAGTATAAGTTTAATTAATTTATAATATTTTATTAAATATAGCGTTTACTAACCTTAGAAAAATAGTATATATAAATAACTTATAAAAATATTAGAAAATAAGAGAAAATACCTCGACAAAAACAGACGTAACTAAAAAATAGTACTATTTTAGTAAGGGACATTTACGAAACCGAGAGGTAGCGTGGTTAGCACTGTAATCTAGGAAGCATCTTTACGGCGCGAACCTCCTGTTTGATCCTTGCGAACGTGACGGTGGTAGTACATCTGAAACAAGCTTTTCTAATTGTAGTTAAGATGCCCGAGCGGCTTCCCCGGATTTCAGTATGTTTGGTAAGGACTTCGAATATGTAATAGTTGTAAGCAAAACGCGTGCTTCGGTAGTTGTGTGGTATTGAGTTTCATGCGTCGTTTCGCGGGCTTCTCTCCTTGAAGCAAGTGCTGAGCCTCGAAATCCTCCATTAAGCCAAGAACTGTTTCATCACTCAATAATTCCATAAGTTATTTCCACGGTTTTTTTGAATTGTTCTGTGCAAATGATCTAAATTATTGCAAAGTTCTAGCGTGGGAGCACTTGTTTCTACGTGGTGCATCATTTTTACTATAGAAACGTTTTTCTAATGGAAGCCCCAATTGACCGGAGCTCAAGGAGCAGAACCCTTGGGTTAATCAATCTCTTACTCGTTGCGCTCTCCATAGCCCCTCTGCAATCCTTCGCTTGACCTGTTCTTAAAATGGCAATGAAGCGTTGGAGTTATCTCAGATGAGACGTCCATTGTTGTGGAGGTTGATATAGTTGAGCCTATGGCAATTGGTTGAGAAATTATATATAGCCAGATAAAACGCCTGAGAGAATGTAAAAACAGCAAGAACCTCATCAATAGCTTCATCGATCTTTTCCTTTTCTTTATATTCCTTTACTACCTCTGTTATCTACATATACATTCATTTGAAAATTTCATCCTCACGCGTTTACTGTTAGGACATCATTCGCTTTTAAGCAGCATGTCTTCTTCCAAAGTCACAATTTTTGCAGTACTTGCCTTGGTGAGCAATACATTCGCTGCTCCAGTATACGGCGATGCTCCTCTCGTCCAACGTCAAGCTATAGCAAAGATCAACTCTACAGTCGCCAGCTCTCCAACCTCCACCAAAATCAGCCTTCAAACTGGGGTCTCCAACTCCAACGTGACGACAAACGTTCCGGCCAGCACCAAGAAAGCAATCCTTCCAACTGACTCTATTACACCAATAACAGTAGCAGCTGCTGCCACCACGCCGACTGAGTTCAAGGGACCTGGGAATGAAGCCTCTGGATGGCCATCTGTTGATAAGTGGGTTGAATTTGAGAAACTGCAAGTCTTCTTCCTTATAAAAACCTTATAATTCCTCACACTAATACTTCATACAGTTGGAATGCCAACAAGGACAGCATCGGAAAATCGTGCACGGCACCCATTCCTCAAAACTCTGCAGAGGAAACAAAATTTATCCACGATGGTATCCTCTCGGAGTCGAAATCGAGCGGCGTTGACGCACGCTATATTCTCGCAGTGGTTATGCAGGAATCCCACGGATGCGCTAGAGTAGGCGCAACAGCCTCACCAGGAGATGAAATCAACAATCCAGGTATGCTTTTCAATGTTATTGTATCATGACTCTCCTTCAAGCTAAACAATCTAGGTATCATGCAGTCGCACAACGGGGAAAACCACTGCGTAGACGTCGGTTCCGGTCCATGTTCTCAAGAGAAGATTGTGGGAATGATACACGATGGAACTTCTGGTACAAAGGAGGGTGACGGGTTAAAGCAAGGTATCGACAAGGCAAAGAAAGACCTGGGGAGCAAGAGTGATAGTCAGAGCGTATTTATCAGTGCCCGACTGTATAATTCCGGGATCAACAGTTATAAGACAGGAAGCGACTTGGCAGTGGATACGAAGGAAGAACCAGCTGCCACTCCGTCGTATTCAAGGGATATCGCGAACAGAGTTATCGGAGTTGTGTTTTAATGTAGGTGGTTCACTGCGACATATACCTTGATTGTTTGTTCACAGTGTTCTCATTTATTTTCTGTTTTTATTGGAAGGCCGTTGTTCAGAATTGTATACTAGGGTGCTTTTGGTGTTGTTATAGTTCTGGCAGTATTTTTTTATGTACCCAGACGAGTTTGAGACCCCAGGTTGGACAGCTTACCCAAAAAGGAATGGAAGTGGAATTGATAGAGGCACAGTGGAAAAGGACATCTCAGAACATAATATGTTGCCTCAGCTGCCTTGTACTCATGTCTTCGAATAATCTTCAAATCTTCTACTTAACACCACCATGGCTAACCTAAACAAGGATCTCGCTCAAATACGTATCGGCGTTCTTGGTATTGTACCAAAAATTGCCATTGCTACACCTACTGCTATCCTTGTTGTGAAATTGTTTGGGAAATCAGCTCTCAAAGTCCGTTACTGGTTTAGACCTAGCCAGTTCGTGTACGAGAGGTTCGAATGGAGGAAATTTTCAGAGGGCCTTTTCACGAGCGTACTGTACGCTCGCAGACTAGAATTTCAGCACATCATTGCCACACCCTCTGACGTCGAGAAGAGGTAGGAGCCCCTCGTACTAGTGTTCTTCAAATATATTAATTGCTGAACTTTTGTCTGGGACTGGAACGGAACACGAAATATATTAGGACGGATCCTGTGACATTGAAAACAATTCATATCTGCTTTCCTGTTCTTGTGGAACGTAAATTTGCAGAACGGAAATAACAACCAGCAGCGTGCGTTATATTCAAAGAAAGCGGGCCGCTGAATGTTAGATACTTCACAACTGACACCTTCTTGTCTGATTATCTTTTGTTGGACGAACTAAGATTGAGCTTGAACGTATGATTCTGAATGGTTATCGACCCTGGTATGCCCAAGAGTTTCGTCTCATACCCAAAACTCCATCCCCCACCCGATAAAAGCCATGATGACGTATCACGAGGTGATTGCTATTGAGTTGAGCCCAACTTTCTCACTTCGAAAGGAGTGGAGTGCATGAAGCGCGGTGCAAGTGTGGCCTCCGAAGATTTTGGCTTACAGTCAAAAAAACGAAATGTCAAAAAAGCATTTTCCGACAAAGTACAAGTTCGAAAAGCGCATGGCCTGGTGAGAATGTGAAGCGAAGGCGGCAAATCAAGCGCATTCCACCACCTATTTCGCGAATTTAGTCCACGTAACACTTTAGTAGGTTTTATCTCGATGATAGGTCATACGCCTTGGATACATAGCTACGAGTATCAATTAGTTTGAGGAAATAGGAATGTGGGATTGCCACAGCAACGTTCAATTGTTATTCGGATAGGTTTACTGTAGAGGAGAGATTGGCAAGTATGTTAGCTGCTGTAATAGTTAGAAGGTGCTGTGTATACGTATTTTCAACTAACCTAAGAGAGTGACTCTTGGAAAAAGCTCGAACGTATAGACAATCCAGTATACTTTCCAACAATGTACACTAAAAGTCACCAATCTAATAATAATTGATGCGATATTAATTTTACAATCCAAAGATAACCGACAAAAGAAAAATTGTACCAGATTGCAATGGTATGCCTTGACGGCACTCTAGGTTGCCGTCTTTGTTGCCTTCATATGACAATAAGCAGTAAAAAGAAAACGAAAACTATGTCTACATCTTGTCGGTGTTGGTAGAAGTTCTTAGTATTCAGAGTGGCAAGATAGTTGTTTCCGTAGCAGTACTAGTGTGATGACAGAAACATCAGTGACTTGAGTTCAAATAAGTTGTCTTTATTTGATTATGGTCGAATTTGAGTCGGCTATAGCTTTGAGTTAAGTTCACTAATAACTCACTTGATTTAGAATCAATAAATTTAAGACTTCCAGTCCTAGTAGAAGCTTTCTCGGACTGGACCCGCTAGCATCGACCCGAGCACCTCCGAGATATCCGAGTCCAGTGCACTTTCACTTAATTCAAATTTAAGTTGAGTGGATTTGAGTACAGTCAATATTACTCCAGTTTGAGTAACCAGGCGACGAATTTAAATCAAACCAAATCAGTCACCACAATAGGGGCGGTACTAGCATAGTCGACAGCCCTCTGCCGCACCTAGGTTTATTCTAATCACCACTTTATGCCACCTAAAATTGGGAAAACCACAAAGTTACCCCCCTTATTTATTGTTTGTGATGCCAAAGACGAAGTACAAAGTATACAATCGGCGAGATAGGAAGGGCATATTTGGTTTCCGGGTATTACATAATCATTGTGAGTGTAGAAGCCGAGAGTGCACCCCCATGGAACGCACCCCACGTTAAGTAACGGAAATTGAAAGCACTCGTTCATCGCTCCTTTGAAGTGATCATTAAATATCCAAGCGAAGATGATGGGGAATCATTCTCGCACTCGGAGAAGTACTTCGTCCTAGGCGAAATAAGGGTCATTTTTCTGGGTTGAGCGGAAAAATAACCTTTAGAGGTAGAAGACACTGTTTCGTAGCCATTCTACGCTGAAATAAATTCAGTAAGCGCTTTTTGTAAAGCTGCTCCCTACAAGTATCCAGCAGTCGTTCTGGGATCCACTGCCCTAGATTTCTAAAAATACGACAAACTTTATCCATGTCTAAGCGAAGTTATCTCGGGGATACCCGAACAAATCAAGGACCTATGAGCGGAGTTTGATTTACAACCTTTCAGGCATATTTACTCGTACTTCATATATCCAAGTCTTTCGGGGGTCGCGTTCAAAACACCGTGCAATTTAAAGCGCGGAAAAGAGCAAAGTCCGACTAAAATTTGATTTAGAGTTTAAGAGGCCACACGCAAGGTACAAGTAGACTTTGTTATCGCACCTTTACATCAGTCACTCATTCTTCATCAGCTACTTAGTCCTTTAATTATCATCAGTTACTCATTCGTCTCTCATTAACTATGTTCAAATTTTCCATCATGCCTAATTTGGCACTTACTACTCTCGCTTACGGTGTGAGCTCTGTACTCGCCGCGTCCTATAGTTGGACTGCACCGTCAGCAACTGATGGTAAGGCCCTCCTAAGAACCAACTATAAAAATGTGAAGCTTATCCAATTCAGTTCGATCACCATGTCCTCTCCTCAACACACTAGCAAACCACGGATATCTCCCACACGATGGGAAAAACATCGACATTGCTACCCTTATTACTGGAATGGATAACGCTCTAAACTTAGGCGACACAGGAAAAACTTTCTTTACTGGATCCGGCAACACAGCGCTCACCGTCACCTCCACGGGTAACGCCAGCACTTTCAACCTCAATGACCTCAACACTCATAACTTGATAGAGCACGACGGTTCCTTGAGCCGTGCTGATATCGCCCAAGGCGACAATTGGACTTTCAATGAGACGATTTTCGATGAGACAAAATCTTATTGGCCATCTGAAACCATATCGCTCAAAGAAGCAGCTACTGCTTTGAAGAGAAGGCAGGCGAGTGCTGTGACGGCGAACCCGGCGTATAATCTGACGCAAAATTTGCTGGTTACTGCTTTGGGGCAGACGGCTATGTACTTGGGGCTTTTTGGGAACTATGTCAATGGGACCGCGAATACGGCTCAGGTCATATATTTTTTCGGTACACTTTTTTCCCCTACTTCAAATTTCTCTTCTCTAACTCGGATCCATGAGGAAGTTATGCTAATTTGTGTGTTCTGCTTTAGAGGAGGAGAAGTTGCCATTTGAGCTTGGATGGAAGCGAAGAGCCGATGATGACAAAATTACCCAGGAGGGCATAACACTCTTGACTCAGAATGTATATACAAATTATTTGACGGTTTAACCTACTTAATATAGATAGAGACCAGAAAAGAAACTACTTCATCTTTATCGGTTTGTTCTGTTGAATCTCTAGTATTGGAAATAGTTTGGCTGCGCATGGTCAGGTGGGAGCGCTGGGAGAAAGATAAACAAGAAAGTTCAAAACCCAAGTAAGTAAATTACAAAGCGACTCATTGTAGTGACACACACAACGAGCCATGATAATCTGAATCTGAGACCCTTTAATCAGTCTCATGTCTCAAAATGTGAGTGAGCCTCAACACAGGTCTTGAGTCCTCGCTTGGAATCCTAGCAATAAGTCCATCCGCGCAGTGAATCGTGTTATAGCCTATCAATTGGCCTTTATTGTATTTAGACCGATGGAGCTTTTTCCAATTATACGAACAATAAACCAAACAGTACTCCAAATTAACATGAATAGTATATCTGTCCCCCACTTCCTTAAAGTTCTTCCAACGATATTTCCCTTTGCCCTTCCTCATCTCTAACCATTGCCAATTCTTGAGTCCCAACAACGCTCTCGGATATGGATTAGGGAACCACTCAAATATCCATTGAAGAAGTTGTGGATTAATCAATTCGAGTTATTTATTAATAATCAATGTGCTAGATTTATAGTTTTTACTGAGGGAAGTCTTAGGAGCTTTCTCAAGGGGCTTTAGGATATCACCTGTTAATTTAGTGTAGAAAATGGAATAGAAAAATATGTCCTTGGAAGGTCAATAATGAGAAAGAACGGGATGGAGGTAGGAGGAATTTTGGTGACAACTTTACTGAATTCCGTGTCAGCGACTCCACTACCTCGCCCGACTACGCATTGTGACAGAGTTTACAGGGGCTACTTCTACCTGCAAGTTACAAGTAAAAGCTGAAAGTAGGGAATGAGGAACCTCATGACGGAAGAATCCTATTATTGATTGATGTTGCGACCGGCTATTGTACAGAGCATGAGTGGCACAGTTCAGCTGCTAATCCCTTGGAAGTATAGTGGCTTTCTGTTGTCACAAAGCTTACAGTTGCATATATTTTCGTGTTACATACAAAGAGAGCATGCCAAAATCCATAGAGTTCATTTGTGGGTTGATAAAGTCCTCGCAGAGGGCGGCGAGTACTGATTTGTATTCAAAAGGGGCACGTATAAAGCACTTCTAGCAGGTCCATCTCCCCCCACTGCAACAACTAGCATCTCTCTCTTTTTACTCTAGTAGCCATAAAATATCAAGTACAAGGAAAATTTGCTTTGAGCCACCAGTAGAATGAGTTCAGAAATAGGGAACAGAGTGAAAAGTTAGTTACATAAAGACCAGCACCTCCTGGGGTAACCAATTCAACCAACCAATTTGAATAGAATTTGCAATTAATATAAATTCGTGCACGGATATTCTAGCTATAAGAAGAGACCGGAGCTTGAGCTTGGCTGATAGGGGAGTTCTTCGAGACGAATGGTGTGAATGAAGAGTACTGACAGGGCGAGTTAGCGTTGTAGCGATGAGTAGACGCTTCGGACCGGTGGCGTTTTTGCTTTAGTAATTAAACTTTGTTTTCTGCAGCCTTCGCTTGAATTCATTACAGTATAGGGAAGGGCGATAATAGAAGTTGGAGTCGCCAAAGTCATTGTGATACCAAAAGTGAGCTAATTAGGCACTAAATGGAGTGCTTGACCGAGACCTTGAAGATAGACTCCACGTCGAGGAACTTGAAGACGTCGTCGAGAGTGGAGCTACTACAGGAACAAAGGTACTAGTGGCTGATGAGGATTCTAGTTCGACAAGAAGAGACCCCGAATATGATATGGTAGAGGTGCTCAAAGTCGACGAGGTAGCACGAGGTAGTTGAATGAGGGATGTGTTGATGACGATCGCGAGACGAGCTCGCGGTCGAATGAGGGGCACAAGAAGTAGAATTTGTGAGGTTATTTTGAACCTTTCATTTTTATCCAGTGACAAACATATTCCTTAGATGAGGAAGAGGAAATAAACTCCCTACATTTCCCTTATGTTGATCCAAACGAGAATGCATCCATATCAAATTGTGTAGATGACAAGATGAAGTTCTGAAGAATCTGAGATAGCCGAGAAGACTGGGACAGCTGCATAAATCAAATCGAAGTTTGACAGAAGAAAGGGTGGAAATGGGAACTTCCTATAACCGCGAAGCGGAGTCTCACTGTCTCGGTGATTCATCATAACTACTGTTACGCCATGATGCCAATGTGTGCACCCGCCCAACCATATCGGCCTCCTTGAGGTTCAGCGAAATTTCTTTTTTTCGAACGTTGGGTAACAGGGAAATACTAGTATCATACCAATCATCCGGCCAACGCCTTCCCAACCAACTCTTTACACGAATCCGACATATGGATTTGCAACGCCAGTTCGTGACCCTTCTCGCTCATCTTTCCCCACGACTTTCGTAAAATGGATATAATTTTCGTTTCGTCGTGCTCCTTCTCGAATGCCTCGAATTGATCATCCAAAAAGACCAAGCATGCGACATCCTCCAGTATTTGTGTTTCCTCATTATTCTTTAGATCTTCCTTCCGAATTAACCTGGCCACATCCTCCGCCTCCTCAAGCGTGAAATTGCACCCAACGCATATTGCTGCAGCTAACTCTGCCTGCCGTTTCTTCAAGAATGCCCGCCAGTTCAAGTATCCGGGCTTCGTCATGGGATAGGAACTTCGCGGGATCTCCCAGCGACGAAAATGCTGGGCTCGAATTGCGACTTTAAGGGTAGGAGATGCGTCGGGGGCGCGGAGGGAGAGGTAATGGGTCATTTGACGTGCGTAATGGAGTTCGTAGGGAACATCTTGGCCGGCGACAATTGAGACTCTGGGATCCTGGGCTGGAGGGTTGTGAGTAAGCTGGTAAGTCTGGAATGACTGGCTAGTAGCTGGTGCAACCTACCATGAGCCTCGTCAATAAGAGCGATTGCTGCTTCATAGTTGGTTGCTGCCATTGTGTATTGGAAAGAGTGGAGAGCAATTGACCTGCCCCTCACCTTTCAAGGTGCCACTAAGTAGCGAAAAACCTTGAAAAACCCCGCGGGCGTCTTGCTTCTTATAGTCACGTGATATCGCGTAGCCGGGGAACTAGATTATGGAGATTATCAGTGATTCTGCGCCCTTCCTATTCTAATCGAGGGAACGAAACAAACTTGGATGAAATTGCTGGGAAGTTATAGGTAATTCGACTCTCATTGAGTTGGGGTATCTACTTGAAGAAATCCACAAAGGAAATCCATGCTCTTATCCTCGTCTAACTGTGTGGTACGATGTCACTTCTTTCCTCCTCCAAACAAACCCCCAACATAACCTCCAGCTCCCTTCACTCCGTCCACCGCTCCCGTGCCAACATTTTGTGCACCACCAGCAACACCTTGTCCCACGTTCTTTGCCCCCTCCCCAACCCCACCAAGTGGTCCATAGCTTCCTTTGTCGTCCTTCCCCCGACGCTCAGCTCGGTTAATTCCTTCTTTCGAGGCCAAGTTCCCAATGGGAGCAAGGAATCCGTTCTCACCAACCTGGTTTCCAACCAGATTATGTACGTCGTCTTGGAGTTGGTCAACTTGCGAGATGCCTGTTACTTTGGTTTTGTTGAGTGTGTCTGTTCTTCTTGTTAGCCTGGTTCCATTCCATCGTACTTCTCGGTAGGCACGAAAGAGGAGTATGATATGCGAAGTGCCCAAAAGAATAATGTTTACCTTTCGTAGCATAACTTGCTTTGTTATCTCCCTTTCCAAACCACCGCAAGTACTGGTCTTCGATCCATGGCATCCATTTCTCATATTGATCGTTGTATACTGTGGCTGCCCATTCGCGATATGTTTGCGTCTTCCTCTGTTCTTCGGGGAGATTGTTATAAATTTGTTGTTTTTGCTCCTCTGAAGGCTGAGCCATCCCAGTTGCGTTTTTTAAAGTATCCATCGTCGTTCTTTCTCTTTTGGGGTTTTTTGCTTGCGTTATGGTTTTGGGGGAAAAAAGGTGGGGGCAGAAAATCATCGAGATCATCCTCACTTATACCTCCTCTATCCAAACAAGAATAGGATGATTACATGGTGACGCCACAGCCAGAAGTGAGGCGTGGCTGAATGACGTCGAAGGCTCGAATTACTCGAGTAAATGATGAACTTGCTGGGATTGAAAACCGGGTTTTGTCGTTTTAAAGCAGGGGTCCTGACCACCCCACCAATCATTTGTATCATTTTCCCCACGATTTCAGATGTGGAATAAGGTATCACGATGAGGAGGAGGGACTAGATGATGGAATCTTCATCGTGTTTCAGATTCAGTATTTTGTCTGGCTGCTGCTTATCTTGGTTTGCTGGCTCGTCATCCTTGGCTTCACTCTCTTCTTTCTCTGCTTATTAATTTTATCCCCTTCGTTTATTTAATTCCGATTAAGTTCTAGTACGGATATATCTTTGACTGTCTTGATTATCTTAAAAGGTTGGCACAGCGAGAGTTATTGGCCTCAATACTTTAGGCCGTACCTGGCTGCCAATCTCGTTGTCCTAACCTTTTGGGATAAATCGAGGCGATTAATCAACATCATGGATCAAATAAACCCCGGTGGATCAAAATTATGCTGGGCAATAAAACATGGTAGCACGCGACCTATTTACTTACCTTTTCGTTGCCTGCACTGAGTCTTTTTTGGTTTGCTGTGGTTATCTTGCCCGGGAGGGTATTTCATTTGGCTGCATCGGGGACTGGAAGACAAGAAGTTGTTTCAAGTGGTTCTTATTAAATGTTACTATTGTATCAGACTGCTTTTCTCTCTAATGTCCAACCGCCAGATCCCCCCTTCTCGAGTATAACCTTCAACCCTTTCGCTCTTTTCCACGCGTCCCCTTGTGTCTCGATTCCTCCCATATGCGTTTGGCCCGCATGGCTGAGAGCACACATTGCTGCCAAAGGCGAGGACTTCAAGATCCCAACTTTTGCCCTATCACTTTTGAAAATTGTCAAAGTGAGGAAAACAATGCAGAGTACTTCCAGCACGGCAAGATAGGAAAGCCAGGGCCATCGAACTTGGACGAAGGTTTGCGGGATGAAAGCTATGCCTTCTACTGGATCCCCACGAAATGGGCGGCTGCGAATACTGGATGTCTCGTTAGCCTTTCCCTTGAATGGCGGCGGGGGGAGCTTTACGCATTCGTTACACTGGTGGCAACATTCCTGGTTACATTTCCGATTCCTTCGAACCCATATTTTTCCAGCTCGGCGAGTGTTCCGTTACTGGTATCCGCGCCATCGGAACCCTTGCCAGCTTCCAATTGCATAGCGGTAAAGATAGAAAGTGCCCCATTTGTGCTGGGCCCACCCTCAGCCCGATATAAATGAGCTCCCTGGTATTTGAAGCTTCCGATGGAATAATTCCCGGACCAAGAATCTTTGAAGTAGGCTTGGATCCCTTGCTGGGAGTCGCGATCGATCGTATAATTTGTACTATCGTTGTTGCCCTGGAGAATCAGGTTTTCTTCTACCAGAGTTAGGTTATTTTTCAAATCTAGGATTCCGGTGGTTGAAAGGACTTGGTGGGACGAAGCGGTGATATTTGTTGTGGCTTTACCATAAACCACTTCCGTGGAATAAGTGTTCACACACCAATGAAACATAACTTCCGCTGCTCGATAGGCCACCGTAACATTTGCCCAATCGTTCCCTACGTAATATTTGTGCTGGTATATAATAAAGAAATTCAAGATAGAGTAGTCTGAGATGTTGGGTAAGTTGTTAAAGACTAATGAGCTCGATCCATCAAAATATTTCGGCGTTAAGAGTGCTTGGGATACGTCTCCCATCTTCTGCTCTACGCCATTTGGCAATGATGCGATTACCACAGGGGGTAGCATATATGAAACGTTAGGATTGAGACGATCGGAAATAAAAAGCCACTCGGTGACATTCGAAACTAAAGTACAAACACTCAAGGAGCTGTATTCTGGCCATGAACAATTTCCAGTGGAACATGTGGGTTCGAGCATTGGGACTGATGTGTTTGGCGAGGAGAACATGCCATTGAGCACGGAATGCTTTATTGGCTGTGTCACATCCACTTGACACCAGTCAACGAAAGATTCAAGTTACAAACAACGGGAGATCTTACTATGGTCACCAAAAGAGACAGAGTCATAGTAGAACCAGCTCTTCTGGGCTTTTGCATTTGCATTCTTCCCGGAAGGAACTAAGTGAGTGGGGTATGCAATGACCTGCTGCGTACTTTGAAATTGAAATTAGTAATTAATGCGTTTTGAACAATAAGAAAAAGACATACAGTGGACCAATCGCAACACACAAAATAGAGACAAGTGCGCCTATGCTCGCTAAATTTCTGAGGACGATGTTAGCAACCCAAATCCTTTGGAGTCCTCCTTCTTGAAGCGCAACTTACCTCCCCTGGAATTTCCCAATCAGCTTAAAAGCCCCAAGCAAACCCCTACTGGCCTCATCATACGTCTGAAAATCGCCCAACGGTCTTTCCTCCTTTACAAACCAAATCCACTTCAATTGTCCGATCGACTCAGCGACCGGCACCAGCAAAGCAGCATTCGCCACGACTGTTAACAGAGAGAGGTAAGAATTTAGAGTGACATTATAAGGCAAATTTGGAAGCGGGCGATTATGGAAAGTATTCAACAAAACCACAATTCCTAGGAAGGCGCTTAAACTGAGAATCAGACACAGGATCTCCTTCAGCCACCAGTCTGGGTGGAAAACTCCCCAGATTGAGCGCGTGCGAACCATTTTTGGTGCTGTGAAGTCAACCTCTGTTATTGGATAGTATTTGGTTTTTGCGTTGGTTTTTGGTTGGATTGCTGATGGTGTTCCCTCGAGTGAGATGTAGCTTCCATTTTGGGGGACTTCTGCCTCGACTCTTGAATTTCCTGTGGTGTCCGGCGGATGATTTGAAACTCTGGTTTGCGATAGTATTTTTTTTCGAGGTATTAACTGACGATACTGTGAGGATAAGGAACCCTGGGAATGTTGTTCCATTGTAATTTGCCACGTAAAAAAACGTAACCCGTGTCCCAAAAATCAGGTTTCAAGCCGGAAAATCGACCCTTCGTCAACGAAAGTCAGAACGCAAAAAATGATTGCACCTTACGACAAGAATGGCGCGATATACGAGTATTTCATAGTTCTCACTCCATGTCACTGTACGTAAATGCAGCCCTGTCGTAACCTGTGCCACAAGTCTGACCATGCTGCCAAGTGTTGGAAATGCTTTCGATAGGATGGACGTAAATAAATATCACGAGCGAACGCTCGCTACTAGTCACTTTTCAAATATTGAAGGAAATTCAGGGGGGCTCCGCTTCATGGCTGGGGATACCTTTAGATGTGGGCATTTGACGTGAAAATGCAGCTTCAAGCAGTTTCAGATAAAGGTTCAAGTCGAGCGGATATTCTTTTCGGAAAAAGTAGAGATGCCAGCAAAGAGCTCTCGTCACCATAATTTGGAAATTCTTTAAAAATAAGAGTGAGAACCATTCAGATACACAAGATGTTAATCTACCCTGCCTTGAGGCACCGGTGTTGATATTCTCATATTTTGAAGCAACAGTGCAGCTTTCTATATCCTCCGCCAGGGGAGCTGTAGAGAAACACCGAGGGCTGGAAGCTCACTGCTACCTAGGCTGCTGTATTCTAGACTTCGCCTTGCATGTCCAAAAGTCAAAGCACAAATCCAAGCAAATAGGTAGCAAAGATGTATATTTTTATGAGTTGCTAGAGATATTATATGTGACTTTAAGAATAGAGATATGCCAGGTGCTATATCACAGGGCCCGTTCGATATATGTGCTATTATCCACGGTCTCGACGTTTGGTGGCAATCGTGGATGACTTTTGGTGTAATGGTTATCCAGTGTATTGCTTATAGCAGATATGAAATAAATTGAAGTACTTGCACAGAGGGTATATTGTTTTTTCGGCTATTTATTCTCCGGCTTCTTCTTAAGTACGGGTTTTCCACTATTCTTTTATATTTTGAGGATATTCAATAGCTAACCTGGAAAGGAGGTGCTGGAAAGCGTAACTAAGCGGGGCCTTGGGATCTTCCCCGGTGGAGTCATCATGGGGAGCTCCCGTCGTACAAAAATCAACCACCACCTCCTCCCTCCCTCTCTTTTTAAGAAACAACACATCTGAAAAAAGCCGCCGAAATGTCTCTCGCATATTTATCGCGACTTCTCCCCTTCCCAGAACCGGATCTCCAACAGATCATCGACTACGCCGAGACGCTTTCGAAAGAGCAGGCTGCCAACCATTTCAATGAGCTTCTGGGAGAATCGCCCCAAGCAATAGAATTCATATCGACCTTCAACTCGCGGCGCAAAGATCCTGTCACAACCTCCTCCTCGTCGTCAAAATCCAAATCCTCCGCACTATCCGCACGAGCAGAATCCTCGGGCGTCCCTAAGAACAATCGCAAACAGCCCAAGAAGAAAGCTCCCCTCCATACTCCCCCACCCCGCCAAATCCAGGATAATTATGCCGCCCAAGGCCAAGCATACAAGAAGAAGAGCGAGGACGACTACATAACCAGACGACCTGGTCAAGCTGCTCCAGCTGGCAAATCCGCATTCGCTCTCAACAGCAAACCAGAGGTTATCGCAGCACCAAAGGCGAAACCACCACCATCTGCCGCGGGAACGTTAATATCAGACTTCAAATCCAAATCCAACTCCTCCTCGAGAAACGCTTCACGAACCTCCTCTCCCGCCCCTACACAGAAATCCACCAAGGTCAATATTACCGGTGGCACATCTATGCATGGCGCATCAACCGTTCTCAGCGAACTGGACGCAGTCATCCGAAGTCTCGAAATTTCTACGAATAGCACTCTCCTCCCCTCCGACGAGAAGCGAAGATGCAACTGCATCGGCGCACGTCATCCTCTCCTCGCAGCGGCGCCGAATTGTCTGAATTGCGGGAAGGTCATATGTGTCAAGGAAGGGCTGGGTCCATGTACATTCTGCGGAAATCCTCTGTTGAGTGCTATGGAAATACAAGGAATGATCCGGGAACTGAAAGAAGAACGGGGGAGGGAGAAGATGGCTTTGGATGCCGCAGGTAATAAACGGGCGGAAGTTTCCAAGAAACCTGCGCCTTTTACACAATATAGGGATGAGTTCGCGTTAAGCCCCGCGGAACAAAAGGCGAAAGAACATAGGGATCGATTACTTGGCTTTCAAGCTCAGAATGCGAAGAGAACGACGGTGAGGGATGAGGCTGCAGATTTTGAGACTCCTGCTACGGCGGGGGCCAATATTTGGGCTAGTCCTGCCGAGAGGGCAAAGCAGTTGAAGAAGCAGCAGAAAGTGCTGGCAGAGCAGGAATGGAATGCTCGTCCGGAGTATGAAAAGAGGAGACAGGTTGTCAGTCTTGACCTTGTGAGGGGGAAGGTTGTGAAGAAGATGGCTATGGCTCCGGTTGAGCGCCCTCTGGAATCACAGAGTGAGAGCGAGGAAGAGGTAGAAAATATGCCATTGCGAGAGACAAGTGGGAATGATGGTGGTGGAACATTCAGTAGAAACCCCCTTTTGGGAGGGCTCATCAAGCCAGTTTGGAATGCTGGGAAGGGGAAGGACATTGGTGCCCAAGTGCCTAGTGAGAGAAAGAAGACTTGGCGGAGAGTTCAAGATGATCTTGATGATAATGAAGCCATTATCTTGGATGGAGGAGCGTATGGTGCAGGAATCTCGGATTCGAGACAAGAACCTGCCTGTGGTTAGTGTAGAAAACTAGGGTCTTGTCTCTGATAAACCCAAGTAGTTCTCCAACAGCAGGTGCTCGGAACGCCCAACTGAGAACAGCATCCTCTCCTATTGATACTATTCTTGGCTCATTGCTTGTTCGCCGAGTAGGTACATTGTTGTGCCTTATATCTTGCCGGCCATAGAGATACGAAAAAGGGATCATTATGGGTTCCTTAGGTGGGTGGACAACACCTCTTCTCGGCTTTATCTTTGAAATGGCCCGGGCACTTTTATTGGAGATTTCATGTCCGATGCGGGATACTTTCTTTTTCGTCTTGCATTTCATCTTCTCTCATACGAGAAACCAAGGCGTGATGGGTCTTGGAGCAAATGGCATGCTTTCGGCTAATTTTCTCTCGATACTCACCTGCAGCTTTTACAGGTGGTCGGGTTATTGTAATGCTGCTGGTGACTGACGAAAGAACGTCGTGACCACCTGGACTAGCGCCAAACTCTGTCGACAGGTGAGGTAAACCTGAATCTTCAAACCCCTCGCGGCTTCCGTTCCTCTCTCTGCTCTCCTCTCAACAACGTTTCCTATCCGGTGCTTTATTCTCGCCGTATCACCATCAATCACTCAACACCCTGAAGAAAGAGGCAAAGTTAACACCCCGCTGCTCCATCAACGAACCACCTGAGTGGTTTGTGAACTTGTGCCGACGTTGATGAATTAGCAGACTGCTGTTCTCCTTTTTCTAAGCTTCTTTTGTTTCCTAGCTAGGTACCTATTAGTACTTACCTACCTATTCGAGCGTCGATTGACGGAGAGAGAGAGGCGGAGGTTACTGGCGAGTTTGCGGTCCTTTCCTCTTGTGTTTTCGTGTGAGAAACCATCTGACGGACGCCTTTCAGGGTTGGCCATTCAATCACCACCCAGAACTTTGACAACACCATCTCGTTCGAGTCCGAAGAGTCTCGTGATAATACACATCGGTGATGGCTGATGGCACTATGCAGAGCGTCCAGTGACGCTAGTGACGGGGTGATAGGTGGGTTCTCAACAAGCAGAATTACCAGGCTGACGAGGGCACACCTTGTGCATCACCGACACGAGTATTTTGAAACTGTAGATATTCATGAGATCAAGGCGTCGATTTCAGATGCGTATGCAGAATACTCTGCAGGTTCACCCGCACTTGTGGATGGCATGTTGCTACACAACCTCCGGCGTCTGGTTGCCCGCTAGACATGAGGTGGAATCAGTTATCTCCTCTCCCTCCCCCCCTCCCTCCACTAGCTAGATATTTCATATTGAGATGGAGGATCGGGGTTATTCTAGTGGTGTACAGCGGTTATAACTTTCCTTCTCACTCTTATCATCTAGGAGTGTAATTAAAGGATGATCTTCCCAAGTCTTATCTCCTAGGGCAGCCAAATAAGTAACCAGGTCCAGCCAGGAGATGAGAAACCTTGCCTTGAGAGTCTAATTTGGACGATGAGTAGGTATCTCTACTTATCTCGAAAGCTTAGAGATGGATTACTATTACCTAACTAGGACTTATGTGACGAATCTCAAACTAACTAACTAAGGTAACTGAGTATCGCTGGGGTTTGTTCTTACAAAGAGGTTCAATCGCGGACTGGGTGTTTACTCGGAGGTAAACTCGTCACTTAACTACAAAGCTGTAAAGGTATTGGTAACAATGTAATATTGAGTTGAGCACGAAGCTCCTATCTAATAGCAGACGTGCTAGTTTTATATAGAACCTTCCTGCTCACGTTGATCAGTGTGATCACCCTGATCATCCTGATCTTGCTTAGCGTTACTCAGTTGATCATCACTGATCAATGACAGTCATGTGATTTAACCTAGATGAAATCTCTGGGTCGCTTAGCTAGTCTAAGCGATCCTTAGTTACTATAAGAGTATATGATAGTGCTCAACCTGTTAGGACGCCGCCTGGTCTTTACTAGTTACGTGTGTACGTGATTCGTGACACTATCCTCTTCTTAGCCTAGCGTGTCCCTACGCTTAAGTACGACCTAAGAAATAACGATCAGAGGCTGTCGGCCTCTTTCTCTTTCAACATGTCCTCTAAGAAAACCCACGATCGACAGGTCCTTCTAACCGATATTATTGACCGTGGTTTTCCTGCTACTATAAAGTGTTCCTATTACTAAACCCATGGTCGCAGTTATATCATGAGTACCTAACACACCTGTTGCTCTAAATGTGTTTGCGTTAGACGTTCGCGGTGTAACGGCAAGCCTGAATTTCTTAATGGGTATAAGGCTCTAGCTTGCTAGGAAGAGAAGCTCGAGGAAGAGAAAGAAGAAGTAATAGTAAAGATCCTATGTCTTTGTAAACAAAAGAAATTCCTTTAGCGTCGTTGTAACAACATAATAGCCTGTGGTTTCAAGTCTCTACAAGAATTAGATACGGCCGAGGAAAAGGAGCGCGAGGAGGCAGTATAAGAGAAGGAGAGAGTTGAGACTAAGGCCACTACTACGGCCATAAATGCTTCCCCGGACAATCGTACACTCTCTTATGCTAACACTTTCCCTGCTAACACTTCTCCAGGATTCGGTCTTGATCCTGCTTTTTTCAAGGCTTATTCTACTAACCACGCTCTGTAGGCAGACTTAGGTTTTAAGAATAGAACTCCTTAAGTTCCGCTAAATACTAGCTAATATTCTCTTTTAGTTTCTAAGTGTTTTCTAAATATAGGTAATCTAACTATTTAATTAAATACTTAATCTTACCTCTAATGATTTTATAGTTAAGAATCTTCTTAACCTTATACTTAGTATTTAGGTTAACTAGCTAGATTTCTATGAGTAGGGCTAGTAGTACTCTCGGTAGTACTAGTTTAAGAAGTAAGATGTAGAATACTAGAAAGATATTTATTATTTTTAGTAGAGCTAGTTTATAATTCAAAGGTTCTTTTACTTACTTGATTTTAAACAGTCTAATATATATATAGTCTAGTTTCCTACTTAGTCTTTTTATATTAATGTTTTTTCGCTATAAGTAGACTTTATCTCTCTCTTTTAGTATTAGCTTCTAACTACGTTATTTATTATAGTAGTACGCGTTACGCTCTACTATAAACTATAAGTCCTCTACGAGTTTCTTATATAGGCCTTTAATCTTTAAGGCTAATACTCGAGCTAATTGATTATTACTTATTATTTTTATTAGACTATTATATACTAGTAATTTATATCTAAAGTTAGTATAGAATAGTAATATAAGTATTATTTCTATAGTTAAGCTATTATATATAAACTAAGCTAAAGGTAATAGTTCTACCTAGTTGTTCTACTAGTAGTTTATATAGTAACA
>LKTO01000673.1:0-24447 GCA_001399465.1 Hymenoscyphus scutula
CCCCCCCCTCCTCATCCCGCCAATAATCCGACAAAACCTCCACCCGCATCTGCCTCTTCGGCGCCGTACGTCCCGTCATAAGCTGGAACTGCGCAATCGCCTGCTCAGGTAGAACCTGTAGTCCGTCGACAATGACCCACGCTTGTTGCGTTTCCTCGCGCACGACGCGGATTTGTTTTAATAATGGAGAGTCGAGGGGGAGGTAGGCTAGCTGTGGGGGGTGTTAGGGTTTATTTACAGGGGAGGATGGAGGTGGGAGGAAGAGGGAAGAGGGGAAGGGAAGAAGGGGGGAAGGGAGGAATGAAAGGGGAAATGGGAAAGGAATGGGAAGATGGGAATACCTCAACAACGACACCACCTGTTGGACTCTGCAGCCACTGTAAGGGCATTTCGAAATCGGCAGCTGGTTGATCACCGAGAGCTCGAATAGGGACGCCGGAAACGATGATAGTCGGTTGTCTATATCCCACCGGCCACTCCTCGTCTCTACTTTTTAACACCCTCACGATCTGTCCATCACTACTAAGCCCTGATGCCCAAGAGTTGAAATGAGCAGCTACTTCTTCCGCATGGGAAATTGTACGGTTATACATGAATATCTTCCGACAACCGAGTTGAATCATAGCGTATATGGCTGCTCTTGCCATTCCTCCCGCACCGATCACGAGACCTGTGGTTTTGGATGGTTGTACGACGTTTCGGGGTGAGATGTTACGACGGAGACAGGTGAGGATACCGATGAAATCTGTGTTGTCGCCGTAGTAGGCGATTACCTGTCCACCCTTGCCCCTCTGGTTCGCCTGTCTCAAAAGAGAGGGAATACTACTATCCCCACTCCCACCCTCTAATTTTCTCAGAGGAAGCAAAGTATTCACCGCCCCAATTGCTTTAGCATGATAACTCATCGCCGCAATGCTTCGCGTGATCTGCACTTTGAAGGGTTGAGTTATGGCTGCTCCCCCAAAGCTTGGGTCTTGACAGAGTCGTTGGATGTCTTCTAGGGAATGGACTTGGAGGGATTGGAAATCGTTGGACATGCCACATACTCGATAAGCTGCTGTGTGCATGGCTGGTGATAAACTGTAGAATACACTACCACCTAGATGGTAGAAGTGCAACGGATCGAGAATTCCCGATTTATATAGAGCTTGAACTGCTTCCGCTGCTGTGGGCAGGAATTGGCGGATTTGAGATTTGCTGATGGTGGTTTGCATTAGAGGGTGTGTAACGGGGGTAAATATACGATTCGCGATCAACGAGGGCCGACCGTTTTCTCCCAGATTGTAGGCGATAACTGGGAGATGGTCCGGGATTGACTCTATTTTCGAAAGGAAAGCTTTGACTGTCTCGTTGTCGCTTGGTTTTGAGGTTGATCGAACGTAGCGTACCATATCACAACCTAGCGATTTTGCTCTTCGATATTGAATCATCCTATTTTCATCATCCCATCCCCACGAGTTTTGCTCCCTTGCAAGGTAATGGCCAATCACTTTAGTTGGGCCGGCACAGTTGACCAGACTTGAAACATAATCCGAAGAGTATTTGAGATCGACCACGATGTACTCAACTCCTAGTCGTAGTCCACACTCGAGGAGTTCGAAATAAGCATGTTCCTTTTCCGGAATGGGTGATGCGGATGAGTCTCCGAAGACATAGTCTTCAACATGAAAAATTATTGGAACACCAAGTTTTCTCCGGATATTGGCTACCTGTTTCGACATCATGGTTTGAAGATTGGGCGACCAAGAATCGATCTTTAACTGAACCGCATCCGCTCCAGCTTCCAGCTCTTCCAAATCCAAGTCCGGACATGTCGATAACCGGATTGACAGGGCGTAAGTATGTGATCTGCACTCAGGAGGGAGGGCCGCTATTGAAAACGGGCTCGACAAGCTGCTCCTTATAACTCCCTGCCCAGTCAAAAAATCGAGAAAGTTTGAAAAATCCTCTTTAACGTATTTCAGCCGGGAAGACACGCTTCCCAGGCCATTTTCCGGCGGCGTGTCCATGCCATCGCAACTTGGATCATAAAGATTATAGTATTCCAGATTTGAACAACTTCGATGAGATAAATCCGCGTTCTCTAATCGAATGGCCTCTTCCTCCCCAAGTCTGAGCAAAGAACGTATTCTGTGACTCGCTCTCGTGACATAGATGACCGGATTCGTTTTTGAAAATTCCCGAAGGGCTCTCTGTGCCTGGTTGGAGAGTGACCCCATCCCACATTCAATAACACATCCCGTACGATGTTGATCCAACATCTGCTTCAAAACATCGACATTCTTCCTATAAAATTCCCGCTTTCCATATCGGCGGAGGAAATCACCCCTCGAGGTACCCGTAGTCTGTTGAAAAAAATGGTCTTCTGTGATAAAACGACGTCCGAGATGAGTTGCCCCAATAAATCCCAATGTTCTCTTTCCTGCCCCTCGTGATCCTATGAGGACAATTGAAGCATTGGTGGGGAACTGCCGTGTATTAGGTGTTTGTGGGCGGGAGTCGAGTCTGAGAGGTGAGCCCAACTCAAGCTGAGTTTGCGTGGTAACCGCCATTTTATATCATGCCAGGCAGAAAAGTGAGACGGGTAATCCACGCGTTCAGCGAGTGCTTTAGGGAGAGGTTCTTGGTAGCGCCACAGATCTGAGAGTTGAAACGTTTCTCTCTTCGTTGATGTTGTTATGAAAATGTGGAACGATGAATCTGAGAAGACTCGGGGTAAATACTTTTCCGGCAAGGTCTGGGGTATTTTGAGTTGGCAAGGCAGCGTTGGATATACTAACGGAGAAATCCTGCTGGATGACTCCAAGGTATAGGAAAAGCAAAAAAGACCAACTTTTTATGATATTGAAAAGGACTTGAACTTTCTCTAAATAGTCTAATTGTATTTAAATCAAAAACAGAAATACAACAAGTACTTTTCCAAACAGCTGCACAGTTCCACACTGATCAGTGCCGCTTTCTTCCCCAGAAACAATAGTGTGGGGTAACGGGGTTGGCAATTGAGGAACCGTCATTTGCTCAACCCTTGGGCCTCGCAGCAAATTTGACGTCGCAATCTGAAGGGTCTGGATAGTGAAGAGACGACCAGCGAAGGGGGAAGTGAAATAGAGAAAAGAGCCGACATATCTCGGTGCTGCTGTCCAGACGAAGGCCAACGATAATTCACCAAATCCGAGTGAGCCCGTCCCGTCCCAGCAACGGTGACTGGGCTTTCCACCTCTGGACCGTATGCGCGCCCTGCCGAAATTGCCCACCGGGCTATCCGATCAACGAGGGAGAGGAGGGCAAAGGGCGACGGTGGGAAACTAATAGAGCAGAATGGCAGGCGGTGCGACTCGAGACGAGACAATGGGCGTGGATGGAGGAGAGAACGACGGAGAGATTCGAAAACCGAGAAAGGGAAAGCAAGGCGGTCCGCGGAAACGAGTTTCTCAGGCCTGCGACAGGTGTAGGAGCCGGAAAGATAAATGTAATGGGGAGAAACCGAGTTGTTCAACGTGTGTGCAGAATGGAAGCACTTGCTCATACGATGCGAATGTCAAAAAACGAGGGCTTCCCGAGGGATATGTGAGAGGGTTGGAAAGACTGTGGGGACTGGCCATCCGAGAAGTACAAGACGTGGAGGATAATATGCTGGAAGCCCTCAATCTCAATGGGTGCGAGGAGGGCAAGAACAATGGAAAGGATACGCCACTCAAAGCATGGAATGATGAGGCAAGCTCGGACAGTCTGGTCAGAATTTGGCGGACATCACAACTATCACAAGAGTTAGAGAGACTCCTCTCGTCCCTGGAGCCTCTCGGGCTTGCGGAGGGCAACAAGAGAAAAAGACTAGATTCCGACGCCCAACTTCCGGATATCAGAAGAACTGTTTTCGGAAATTCTCCAGATACCCCAGGCCTGACTAGCTGGGACAAGCAAGCCAGAGTTGAGTACTCAACTTTACAAGACAATGGTCAATCTGTTTCTCTTGATTATATGAATCCAAGAGACAACCGCCATGTTCCCAGTGAATTGAGAGATCCAACTTCCATCCTTACACCCTCTCACATATCACATGCTTCTCATGCATCCCAAGGTGGAAGCACCTCAAACGATATACCAGACCTTCCTTCTGAGACCTGGAATCTTCTCGACGTCTACTTCTCTTATACCCATCCTTGGCTGCCAATAATCGAAAAGCATGACCTTCTCCGAACTTCATATCAGTACTCCCAGAATCACAATTCCCCGGGTTCTGGAGACCACGCCGTGTTATGGGCGGTAATAGCTTACGCAAAGTTCCAACATCGAGCCATCAACAACATTCCTCGTGCCCAAGGATCCGTTCGAGAAATGGTTTGGACGGCCGAGAGAATATACTCCCATGCTAGAACACTCATACCGAACGAGGAGGGTACGTTTGAACTAGGACATATTCAAGCACTTCTCATCTTGACACTTGCGAACATGGGAATTGGTCAATTTTCTCGGGCTTGGTCATTAATTGGCCAAGCTGTTCGTGCCGCCATCGACCTTGAACTAGATTTGGCATTCGATCCCGCATTCAACAAACCTAAATCCAGGTCTAAACATGTATATCTAGGCTGTTTCGTTTTGGATACCTTGATAGCTGCTCGACTAGGTCACAGACCACATCTAAGGGCTAGTGACATAGATTCAGTTGGACCGATCGACGAGGATGGCCTAGAAGAATGGGACCCTTGGACTGACTGTCTGTCAGTGCGCAAAACCAACCCTGGTGGTTCTCGGGTTCCGTCATCTATTTTGAGTACCTTCAATCGTTTGGTCCAAGTTTTGAAAGTCTTGAATGAAGCTATCTGTACCTCGCCAGATTCTATAGGCGCCAACATGCAACTCAGCACACGACTCTTGGAAAAGCTCCATATCTGGAGTCAAGGGCAGTCATCTCCGCTATATTTCGACTCATCTTCAATAGACAGCGAGAAAGCTCTCTCCTTACTACCACACCATTACCATCTACACACAACATATTTCACCACACTCGTAAAATCGCAAATGCTTGCCCACAACCCAGGCCAAGAAAATGTAAACCTAGAGCCATCTTCAAGAACGGCCCGTCAAATCTCCGAGCTTCTTAAAAGATATTCAGACACATTCGGGTTGCTCATCGTTCCACCCACTTACGAGTATTTCGTCAAAACAGCCTACGACATTGTCAGCGAAGTCCGGGGCAGCATAGACAATACCCACATAGTAATCAATGACTGGAAACACAACCTAGACATATGTCTCGACGCCATGGAACCAGCCTGGTCAGCATTCGATTCCTTACGGGATTCCGTTCTCCTAAAACCATCTACTCGTCGCCAAAGCGAAGTAGCATTCGACCTCATCAACGGGATGAACCCCACAACCGAAGCACCACTCGCCGCCACCACACCCCAAGCCTTCGACATCCAGGGGGCCTATAGTCCTCAATTCATCATATCCAGTGCAACGAAACGTCCTCGAACCATGAGCCATACCATGAGACCTCAACAATCGGCTGTTCAGAGATCACAGTCTTTTGGACGGAGTTCGGGTCATGGATTACCTTTACCACCTATGTATCAGGATGTGAGAGCGACTATAAGGAATGATACTTCGACGTCACAGGTTCCTACTGTTATGGGGAATAATACCAGACAAGCTTCGAGATTGAGTTTTGCGGCTACGGATGTTGGGCTTGAACCTATTAGGAGCAATCTCTCTGTTATTTCGGATAATGATACGGATCCTTTGGCGAATGAGTTTGCGGCTTTGGATGCTATGGAGTGGTAAATAATCCCCTACTCTCTCCTCACTTCTACTCTCTCCCCTCCCCTTCTCCATCCCTACCCTCGCTCCTTCTCTTTCTTGATTGCATCCTCTCTTCTCTTCTCCCTTTCTATCACTCCTTCCCCTTAAATAAATCACAACTCACAAAACTAATATAAAAACAGGAGCACCAACTGGGACCAATCCCTCCTCAACCTAGGCTTCACCGATCGCGCCAACATGAATCAGGACTTCTACTCGTTCTGTCAGGAACCGGATCCCTTGCAACCTAATAATGTGTTTCAGCAGTTGGTTGCGAATTCTAATGCTGAGGTTACTACGTTTTTTGATGGTGCTGGTGCGGGGTTGGGTGGGTTGGGTGGTGGTGGGGGTGGAGGCGGGTTGAGTGCTGGTGGTGGTGGATTAAGCGGGACCCAAGGCTTTAACATGGGAATTGGCATGCAGGTCGGAAATGGAGATGAGAATGAAGGTATTGAGGCGGGACAGATATTACAAGCTCTTAGCGCTGCTGAGGATGGGAGGGGGGGTTGATGGATGGTTGATTGATTAGTTGGAATTGTTGGTGAGATGGGGATATGGATGGGGATTATATATACCCGGGTCTGGAGGTTATTTGTATGATATGATTTTATAGGTTGGGGTTTGATATAAGGGGTGTTTTGTGGTGTGATGTGATGTGTATATACTGAATAGAACTAAGGCGTGTTTTTTTGATCTTGACGCGTTGGCGAGAACTAATTACCCGTGATTTTACCAATTCTTTGCTTGGCAAGTGCTTTTAAAAGCCCGGCGCTTCACGGAGACAAAGCTTCAGTAACGGAAACAAAGATGATTATCAAGGAGCATTTCCTTTTCCAGTTACACGATGACTGTCAACCGAAATCTACACGCTCAGCAGCTTATTTATTCAAAGTGCTATACTTGCAAGTTGATACTACACGATTACTCTGTTTCCTCCAAGAGAAACTATCAACAGTTCAAAGTTACCACCGAATCAAAAATCACCGTCGAATTTCAACCCCTCCGTTTCCTATCAGTCCCCATTGGCTCGGTAAATTTCTCTTCAAATATCCAACGGAACCAAGAAAAGAAAAGAAGTTATTCGCTATATTCTACACTACGATATATAGTCCTATAGCGGGCTTAGGATTAGTTGGTGGTACTACTATTACTCTTACTATGAGTATTAGTAGTACTATTATTATTATATAAAGAAGAAGAGGTGTTTTTTATCAAAGGGTTTAGTGCTAGTGTTGTGAGGCTACGAGGGCTTGAAGAGGAGGATAGCGTTGGTGGGAGAGGTAGTATAGGGAGAGACTGCCTTAGCTATATCGCTGTGTGCTTGTTGTTATCTATTAGCCTGCATTTAGGTTTTAGAGAGGTGGGTTGTAAAGGGCTATATATATCAAGAACGTTCGAAAGTCGTCGAAAAGAGCAAAATGTTCGTCTAACAAATCGATCCCTACTTACTAACTACTGAAAAGAATTCGAGTGGTGCTACTAAAAGGGAGTAGACCCTCTTACTAGACAACCGATGACCGAGGTAGAGATCGAGAGCGATAAGGAACTAATACTAATACTATTAAAGAAGAAGATAAAACCAAAGTCAACAGCTTTATTATTAATACAAGTTCGTAAGGAGAAAGCCTTGAAACATCCGTTGGGAGAAGGAAAATATCCATCTACTCTCTAGTAAAGCAAAAGAGACCCCCAAAACAAATTCGATAAAAAGAACTATATGATTACTCTATTTTTTCTAAGAGAAAATTGAGGAGTTAGTAATTACTACCGAATCTAAATACACTGTCGAATCTCAACTCTTCTTCCGTACGATTATTTCTTGTTCTTTCGTATTTTCGCTAAAAGACTAATTTCTAATTCGTTGACATCCTAACAAAAGGGTTCGTCGAGATCAATATGTTCGGGCCTAAAGTCACTCTATACTCCTCTAGTTCATTAAATCGAAAAGGTTGTTTTCTAACTGACCGAAACTCTAAGTACTGCTTGTTAAATTCATTAACAGCATTTTTGCTATTCAATGATGTGTTAATAGTCTCTTGGGTTCTATGCTCGAGCAACTCGCTCTAATTGGAAGTTAGATTCTATTATGGTATAGAGGCTCTTAAATCCGTGGTATGCTCAATGGGTATTAATTTCAGGATTATTCAGTAAGTTTATTTTTGAAAATCCATGTAAGAAAAGAAAAAAGTTACTCTAAATAAAATGATAGAATAAAGCTTTGAATCCCATGATTTTTACGGAGGTTCCAAAAAAGTCGTTAGTATAGAGTAATGCCTACTTGTTTACTAATGCTTATAAGCCCCGCTTTCAAGGGAGATGGAGATTCAGAAAATGAAGCATCAAAACCTTGAGATATTGGATTGCGTTCTAGTTGAAACACAGTGGACGTAGGTAGGCAACATGAGAAATACTCCGGTATCCTGTGGCAGTAAATTTAATTCACGCAGGCACCCCCTTTTGCTCGAGGAACCTTCAACCTTATACCCTTTTTTTTTGAAGGTATCGGGGTTTTGTCGTCGAAAATATATGTACCTTCGAATCTAACAATTCGATTCTTTGGATCTTGTACTGCAATACCAAGGTTCTGTCAAAGAAGAAAACAGGATGTTTTTGTCTAGGTTTATAATTCAGTTTCTTCATATTCTGAAATAGATTTTATTGGATCACCCACAATTCTGTTTTGACTTTGTCATATGGTTTGATTATGATGAAAGATTGGAGAGGCTAGGAAACGAGTCTCCCTTTATACTGTGACAACTTGGATGGACTTTTATTTTTTTGTGGGGAGTATGTTTATGTAGTAGACATGCAATGTTGGATGGATATGCATTCTTTCTATGGCTATACTTGGAATAAGGGGGAAGAACAAAATTGTGTCGCCTTTTTAAATTCAGAGTACTTAAGAAAAGCTTTTATTACGAAATACCATAGCTCTGAATTTTCAGGACACTCCCAGAGGAAAAGAACATAGTCCGGGAGTTACGCCGGTGCGACGAGAGGATAGCCGAGATGCAATTTACTCTTTTCACCCCTAGGCTCGTTATAATTTGCCTCCGAGAACATCTATAAGATAAGACACGTTAATAAACTACACGTAGAGGAGATTGAGTAATGATGGGTTATACGGAAAATATAACGTGACTTCTCATGGTTGAGTAAGAACCCTTTTGCATTCTTTTGACGTAAAAGTATGACTACACGGCTCTGCGTTATTTTGTTGGTTGGCTACGCCACCAGCATACAGGCATTTATATATAAGAGCTATGTCCCACGTCATCCCTCAGCCGTCAGCTTCACGCTTTGTCTGTCCTTCATCTCCAGAGTTGTCTATCAAACACAACACAACACGCGATGCAATCATTGTCGGACGAGCCTAAAACCTTTACACTCTTTCCGAAGCTTCCCCCGGAACTGCAGGAAGCAATCTGGGCTTGCACAATCGACTGGAAACCTCACGTCCTCCCTCGCCCTCCCATTCCCGAGCTCTCGGTCTGTCGTCAATCACGAGAAGTGCTTTTGAAGATATATAGACCATGCTTTCATTCATATCCTAACGAACGGACGAATAAAATCCAGTTTCCTAACGGACCGGGCCTCGCAATCAGAGGGATGGGAAGGCCGTTCCCAAGGTCACCATACGCAAATTACACGAACGATATTTTATATATTAACGCCTCTTTCTCGTTTCTGGTGTATAAAGCAGGCTCGTGCAAGATATTTCTGTTCCAAGAAGCGATCGACAACATTGAGAATCTGGTAACGTGGCACAGTGACTGGCCACATACCGACCAGCGACATGAAAGGCTGCCAGGCCCACGCCCAGTAGACTTGAAGCTGCCTATCACCCATTTCGGCGGATTGAAAGTGGTTTATATTTCCAAAAAACCAAAGCTGATAGTTGATTCCCCACGTTCCAACCAAGATTTGAGACCCGCTGCTATGGTCGCTCGCTTCCAAGCAAAAAATCCTGATGCCCGGAAAACTTTCAATGCGACGGAAAAGATATTGATACCACAAGGGGAATTTGACCAGGATCCGGACAATTCGCGTGACATGACTCTTGCTAAGCAGTGGGTGGAGCGTCAGTCAACCGCATTCCCGGGTTGGAAAGTTCCTGACTTGCAATTTGCGAAGCTCATTCCTGATCCGAGAGGCTGATAGGACATACTGACGATATGGAAGCGATGCATATATGCCTTGAAGGACGGGGCTGTCGTCCGTATTTCTGAGATTTCTGAGTATCCAAGACAATGCAGTATCACTTGGCTGGATGAGAGACTGCGGGTCAATGTTTGGAAGGCATGCAAAGACCAATGGTTACTTGCTTTAGAGTGTTGAGGAAGAAGATATTAGTGTTTTCATCTCGAGTTTAGACAGATCACTTAAGTCCGTTCCGCCTTGCTTAAAGTTTGTGCGGCCCATGGGAAGAGCATCCTACACTGAAGAGGCTCGTGTTGCCTGATAGGTAGTTGGAATGCTTTGTGAAAAGGGGCCGCTGGAACATCATTTGCTTTGTGGGGGTGGAACGATTTACGCGTTCGGGATTATGACTCTAAGTTATTAGTTCTAGCTAATTATAGCGGCTAGCGAAATTGTATGCTAGCTATTCCCTTATCAAGATGCATGAAGTATAAGAATTAAGAGCCACAAGGTCAAATTTCTCTACCAATTCTCGACGGTCTCGTCCTTGTGTATCTGCTTTGATCTTAATATTAGAATACGGTCGGGCGAAGGCTAGGTTGCACCCGTTTGTCTCATTAATATAACTCCCTCTTGAAAAATATTTAAGAAAGTACGAGTATGAAATTTATAAGAGTTACCTAGCCTATAAGTTTCTCTTCCTTCCTCATAAAGACAAGTTCAACAAAAGTAACTTATATCGGCTGAGGTTCGCCATTTCACGTCCATGATGGCATTTATGCTACTGCCCCTCTATTCTCTTCCCACCATCTTCCATTCCCAGGACCGGTCTATGAGTTGTTTATTAGCGAAAATGATTGCTTGTTTTAAAGTATATAAAAGTATAACTATAAAATCAGCTACTTGCCAGAAGAGGTATAGTTGTAAAAGTAGTTGTATAGTACTAGAAATAGCTGCTTATTCGAGGGATGCAAAAGTGTGATGGCAGAAATGGCTCCTTGTTAGAAATGGCGGGGAAGTAAAACTAGCTGCTTGTTTGGAACGCAAGCTTGTCGCAGCAAAAATAGCAGCTTGTTGATTCACAAGCGTGATAGCAAAAATAGTAACTCGTCGGAATTAGTGTGGTATCCGCGACCCCGAACGCTTCCTGAAAAAGTCCCTGATTGCTCCAGACTGAAGTATATCTTTTTTCGTAAGCTCTATACAAAAGGGGTCAAGTTTGTATTTCATGCCGCAAGTGGTGCTGCGATCGCCACTATCTCTGTTCCTCGACTTTGAGAGAAGAGTAAATTTTGGGTAATAAAGTCGCGTTGATACTTTGAATACTCCCATCACTATTCTTCGTGATAGAGGCCGCAGGCGTTCGAAAAGGGAAGAGATTTTGGAATTGGTAACTCGGATTGTTGATACGATACATACAAATGGTGAATTTAACAAATATATACAAAAGAAATAATGTGCGGTATCAGACACAGAGATCAACGAAGGAACGTTAGCGTAACAAGCGTGAAAGAAAACGTGTTGGCAGGATCATCATCGAAAACCCCATCACCTCGCGCTGAGTCACATATATATATCCTTACCAAGGTGACTTCTTCACCTAGACACGACTCTAATTTTTTGGACAAGCGAACACTCAAAAGGAGATAGTACGCACATCAACCGACTCGAGCAACACATCACCGCCACTGGTTATCAAAGAAACTCCATCAGAGGAAACATCGGGGAAAATCAGATCCGAGATTACCACCTCACCCTGCCCACCAAAAACCTCAATTGAGGATTCATCCACCAGTACGCGCAGTTGCACCTTCCCACCGGCGCTAGCCTGTAAGCTGGCCGTGTGGACACCGCCCGCTGCAGAGTCATAGCCAGTGTTCCCGCTAGCAGTGCGGTCGACTGAGAGCTGACCACTGGACTGAACATATCTGATGACGGTCTGTTGCGAGCCGCCCTTTCGAACCGCGAGGGAGAGCGTGGATCCGATCGTGGGGACGAATGTCAGGCGAATATCATATGATCGAGAGCGAACATCGCTGAGCAATGTCGTTCCCGGAGCAAGGTTTTGATTCGTGAGAGTTGTGACGGGAATACTGGCCGCGTCGAGCTCGCTAACAGGAAGTTGAACGAAATGTAGTTTGTTGTTGATCTGTTTGAGCTGGAGCGTGCGCGGGAAGGACAGTATGCCCTTGTAGGTACTGGTTGGTGGGTTGCCTCCGTAGCTGTTCATGACAGAGGCTAGAATTCGGCGTCCATCTGATGCCTCCACATTCTCCCAGCCCAAGACACCGTCGAAGTCTCGTCCGTAGTCGAGCCAGAAGTTAGACGAGTCGACAGCATCGGCAGTGAAGACGGTGCCATTAAAGGTGCCGGTAACTGCAAAGACGCCGTTACCGCCTGCTGGGGAGCCAGTTGCGGGAGTTACAATCAACACCCACTTCTTCTGCGTGGTGCCGTCGACGGTGAGCTCGAAGAAATCGGGAACCTCCCAGCCGTTGATTCCACCTGGAATTCCGGGAATGTCGCTGGACGTAAAGTCACTCTTCCACGTCCATGCTTTGGCATCAGGGGACGTCCAGAAGGTCATCTTGTTTTGACCGCCGTGACAGAGGATCATGACCCATTGGCTAGTTGGAGTGTGGAAGAAGACTTTGGGATCCCGAGCCTCGAGGCCTTTGGTCACATCGTGTGGTGTTTCTTGAGCTTGTGAGATGATAGGGTTGCCGGAGTATTTTATCCAAGTCACACCTTGGTCAAGACTGTAAGCCAGTCTTTGATCCTGCACTCCACTAGAGGGGAAGTAGCCAGTGTAGAATGCTAGGTATGGTGGATTGGCAGCAGTTCCCAGTCCCGAAAGGTTCGAAGCGTCAAGGTAGGCTGTCCCTGTGAATGCCTGGATGCCATCCGCGGCTGTGATGGCGACTGGCTTATGATCCCAGTACACGAGGTCGGTGCTAGTTGCATGGCCCCAACTCAAGTCTCCCCAAAAATTTCCATTTGGATTGTGTTGGTAGAAGAGATGCCATGTGGACCCGATCTTGATCAGGCCATTGGGCTCATTCATCCAGTTCTTATCAGGGACGAAGTGATATGCCGGACGAAAGTCATAAGCACCCGTGGGCGTTGGACGGAGGGTTGTTGAAGGCCTCGTTGTAGACACCAAGGTCGTAGCGACGGAGGTGACAGAGCTGATAACTGACGTGGCGATTGAACTACTTGAGGCAGTAGTAGGAATGACGCTTGTCGTAGTGCTGCTGCTACTCGTGCTGATGCTGCTGTTGGAGGTTGAGCTTGACCCGATAGAAGAAGTCGATGGGGAAGATGGATCCCAGGCCGACCCAAGAACATGTGCACTGATCGAAACCCCACTGGTACTTCCTCCCGAAGAGAATAGACGCGCGTCAATACCATTGTCGCCGGGGAATATCTGAGCTGACAAAGTGACTTCTCCCTCGCCACCAAATACTTCAACAGACGACCAATCAAGCAGAATACGCAAGGTAACCTTGCCGTTACCGTCTGCGACGAGAGGCGCGTAGTACGTGTTGGCGAAAGTTCCATCGAATCCGACGTCACCTGATTTAGAGCGGTCGACAAACAGTCTCTTGGTGCTGAAGTCGTAACCGACGCGTGTCTGTTGTGTCAAATCCGAAGTCACACGAAGAATAACACCAAACTGTGACGAGGATGAAGATGCGACTCTGTCAGAGAAGGTCAAGGTGGTATCGAGCGTCTTGCTAGTCACTGGCAAGAGCTGATTACCCTCGGCCACTGTGTCGAAGGTATTCGAGTATGTCGACTTCTGCAAGCTGGCGAAGTCGGCTTCAGGCTGTTGGATCAATGTTGGCCTGTCACCGATTGTCTTGAGTGAGAGCCTTCGGGGGATAGAGAATATACTGCGCCATGGAGAGGTAGGGACTGCGGTTGCATATTGCCAATTGTTCATCCACGCAACGCTGATTCGATCCTCCATTGCAAGGCCATTCCATGGTGCTGCGGCGTAGAAGTCAGGGCCGTAGTCCATCCAGCTGGTGCCGTATGGTTCATTATTCGACGAACTGGAGAAGGTGATTTCGTCAATCAGAATATGTCCCCAGCCTCCTGTTGACTGATCGACAATCTCGAGTACAGCGTCCTGACCGATAAACTCAGTAACATCCCAAGTTTGAAGTGCAAGCGTCTCGCTATTCCGACCGGTAGCTGTTCGTACAGGCTGAGTTTGTCCCTGAACCCTCAAGTTGATACACTCTACACCGGGCAAATCTCCACCTCCAATGAGGAAGTTGATCTTAGAACGGGAGATTCGGAAGGTTGGTGACGTGAGGGTACCAGTCGTGGCGTCAACATTGATGAAGGTATTGACAAGCTGACTTCCAGCGAATCCTGACACCGACTGTTGCCCACCCAAAGTTCCTTGAGCTGGTGCAGCTCCTACCAGGCCTCCAGTCGCAGTCCAACCGCGTGATTCATAACTGCCAGTTCCCTCAAAGTCTTGGAAGGTAATGTCTCCAGTTGGGGTTGGCGTGGCAGTAGTCGAGACTGTGGGAGATGTTGTTGTTGTTGTCGTCGATGATGAGGGAGTTTCTGCAACAAAGTGTGTCCCGTTGAAGTTACCCACTATGTATTGCGTGCCCGAACCGATCACGCCAGGAGGCCCTCCCGGGTTGAGTCCGATTTGTGCTACCCATCGGGTATTGGTCGTATCACCATCGAGGGGCAGCGGGAAGATGCTAGGACACTCCCACACTCCTCCAATCGCGTTCAAGGGACCGAACTCGCTGACATGGGTCCATGTCTTGAGGTCTGTGGATGTGAAGATCAGCAGCTTGTGAAGTTGAGCCAGAGAAATTACCGAGATCCACTTGGTGGTCGGTTCATGCCAGAAAACAAAAGGGTCTCGGAATTCCTTCCATTGATCAGCATATGGCGCCGGAGGGGCCAGGATGACTGGGTTGGCGGCGTCGTAGGTCGTCCATGTCGTTCCTTCGTCCAAGCTGTAAGCGATCGATTGTGCTTGCGTACCGCCATTGACGGTCTTGCCGCTGGGTAAAGTACTGGTTGAAGGGTACTAAGAAGAATTATTATTAGCAAGATCCGTTAGAGAATAACCTGCTATATATATATATATCTATATACATATATATCTGGGACACTCACGTAAGAAGTATACATTGCAACGAAGGGGACTTTTCCATCGCTTCCAAAGCCACTCGTATTTTGGGTGTCGACCACGGTGGACCCAGAGAAGAACATCTCTGTGATCTCGCCTGGATAGCCTCGAGCTTGGAGGGCAACAGGCTGCTGCTTCCAGTGTGTCAAGTCGGTACTTGTGGCATGACCCCAGGAAATGGCTCCCCAGGTGTTGCCTCCCGGGTTGTATTGATGGAACAGATGGTAGATGCCGTTATAGTATACCAAACCATTGGGATCATTCATCCAGTTTTTGGCTGGAGTGAAGTGGAATTGAGGTCGGTAGAGCTCATTGTACGAGATTTGCGCGACTGACGTCCGGAACGTCGTCAGGGCGACGACAAGAGCATGAGAAAACTTGAACATCATTGTGGCGAGACAAAGATGACCAGTGAGGCACAACCTTTACAAGTACGCAGGATTAGATGATTTATATATCTTTTTCCGGCTCTCATTCTTTCACTGCACCTGCTCAACGCTATAGCAGAATGTACAAGTAAGTACCACTGACATTCCCCGCCATCGCGGAGAGAACTACTCGTAACCTTGACCCCGCAGCGGCCTTATCACCTCATTAAGGTCTCCCCTGGTAACCCCCGCTTCCTGGGGCCTTTCACACAAGTGGAAGCCGGGGGCATTGTCCTGTATTGGACCAGAATCAAAATCTACTATAGTACGGAGGTATCCCCTGGCGAAGGCAAGATGGGCGTCTTTATGATGTCGTTGTTCGAAAAAACCATTCATTTTTGCTGCTCGCCAGCCATAACCGAGTTGCTGAAAGTTGAAACGCTTTTCGAATAGCCTCTTCGCCGTAATCTTTAAGCCAGAGAAATTAAGGATCGTAGAAAGCGATTGATCGAAAGGGAATACATCGACTTCTTCTCTCAGTAAGAAGCCAGCTACATAGTGTAGTGCCTGGCACCGAGCGGCGGAGATAGCAGGAGGATGGCCAGACTTCTTTTTCGGTGTAGTAGGCAGCTTTCGAGTCGCATGTTTCTGACCAAGAGGGTAGCCGTGAGTAAACCGATACTTTTCAAAGACTTTTCGCGGGGTACCCCACTCAAGCAAGCGCTGTTTTTATCCGGATTCGATCGGCTCGGGTGGTTTCCTTTGATCGATTAAGGTATCCACGACGAGGTGGAGAGGGCATTTCGGGTGGAGGGAGTATCCGAGGACGTCGATCAGTATGTGGAATAAGAAGGTCTTGAATAGCAAGGGAATGATGAGAAATAAGGTCTTGAATATTCATTGCGAATAGGTTGCGAATAGCTTCAAAAAGGTTGACAAAGAAGGTGTAAACATAGAAGTGAGGTTGAAAAGCTGATTAGTAAGCTGAAACAACGGGTTTTGATTGGCTGTACGCTATGATCTTCGAAAGATGCCATGGCTGAAAAAGCACCTCTGTGAAAAAGCCCTGTTTTCCCCCTGATTTACCCCATGCTCGCCCATGTTTGGCCCCTTGTTAGAAAGTGGAGATTACAGACAGTGAAGGGGGGATGAGTAATTTTCGCTAGAATATTCGGGAATATTCTCGAAGGAGAAATGCAGATCCTTTTGTCGACCCCTCCACTAGCGTGTACCAAAGTAGGTGAGAAGGCGGGTTGACAGAAGAGGAAGGTGGGGACGGTGTACCTGTACAGCAGCTGGAGTATCACAAGCTATGCTATGCATGAAAAAATCGAGCCATGTCGTGATACTCGAGAATCGTATGTGGAAAGAAACGCGGAGAGAAGAGTCGGCATCTCGCTCTGTAAATTGTCCGAAACCACTTCCTAAAATCCTTCTCGGTTAAGGACTCTCGGTGGCAAGGAGTAAAAGGCAGCGTACCTCTGTAAGAACAAGCTTAGTCAAGTCTCATTATACAATAGACTGATGCTAGACGTCTTAAACGTCAAATGAGCTTGACACTCTGGTTGCGACCGGCCAGTCTTCTTTTCTTGTCTCTGATTTAGACTTTATCTATTCAGTATAGCATAAGGATATATTTTCACAGGTCTCCTTAATGCAAGGAAGCTGCTCCTCCCTTTTTCGACAAAAATTGTTCACCGGCCATAAGAAGACTTGGGAATGTAGCCTTATAGTTACTATGAATTTATTATCAATACAGGCACGTCTCGAATCTAAGAACAAATGATGATGTAAAACGAATAACAACAAGGCCTTCTGCGCTCTGACTTAACAGAAGTTCTACCGTCTTACTAGACCGTCCTGACTCGCTTACACAGCTGTGGTAGAGTGCTCGACCCACTTCTCCACAACCGTGGTCTTTCCGTCTTGGGTTTCTATGAAGGTCATGGCAGGGACCCAGTAAACACTTTGTCTGGCGTTAGAGACCTCGGCGTGTAATTCATCAACCTGCTCCAAGGAAAGTCCCTTAGTTTCGTAAATAAAGAAGTACATGAAGGCGATACAAAAGAAGCCGCAGCCTCCCCAGACGAAGAAGATTTTTGATTGTAGATTAGAGTTACCGTCGCCGTAGTTGACGAGGCATGGTGTCGCATATGCAATCGCCCAGTTTGACACCAATTTGTCGCGGTCGTTATGAAGGTTACTAAGAGACCTCGCTCGGACCTTCAAGGGGAAGATTTCTCCAGTAACAACCCTTAAACTCACGAACGCTTTCTGCCGGCAAGAGAGGATTGTAGAGATAAAGAGAATATTACAAACCTACTATCCAACGGGACCCTAGGAGGCTGTGAACAAGAAAATAGAAGTAAATAACTTAAAGAGCTAGGGTATCTATATAGAGGAAATAGAGAAAGAGAAAGAAGCGAAAAAGATAAGAAAAAAGAAACTACCTTTTAACTAATTAATTAATCTATAGCTTATAAATAGTATTTTAAGTATATTTATCAATAAATTAATTAATCTATTATAATTAAGGGATATACTAAGTATTAATAGTTAACTTATAAGCTACTAATTAAATTATTAATTAGCTTAATTTCTACTTATGCTATTATTTTCTCTTCGTCTTATTATAACGAAGTAGGAGAGAATTGTAGAAGAGAACAGAAAGTCTTCCTCGCGCTAGAAGGAATCTTTCTCTAAAGATTTACTTACTTTATTTTCCTCTCTCTCTCTATCTTTTCCCTCTCTAATATACAACAGAAGAGAAGACGAGATAAGAGACTTAGAGAGTAAATAACTATAATACTATAAAAGAAGCCTTAAATAATAAGTGCTTAAATTTTAATCTAGCTATACATTTGACCGTTTTTATTCCTTTTGATTAATTCTAATATTTTAATAGATTTAGAATACCCTCGTATTTAATTATATTAATGGAAAAGATTTTAAATACAGAAGTAGCTTTACTTAGAGATTTTAGAGTAGTTAGTATAATAACCGTTAGCTACAGTCTAGTATAAAATAAGAAGGAACTATTCCACTTTTCTTACAATTAATAAAAAGGGCCTTCTTTTTAATTAATAATAATATACATAAAATAATTAAGGGAAAGCCGGACTTACTCTGGATAGGTATAGGACTTACACTCATGTACTTTGAAGATGTGATAAGTAGATTTTCTTGATTCTAAGACCTGAAGAATAATGTACATTTTAATCTTGTTCCATAGACTATTTGATGTCATGTTTCCCCTTAAGTTTGCTTTGGAATCTGAAATCCCGTGACTCGTTTCCCCTCCAGCTACAATCAAGCAATGAATTGACACCGGGAACTTCTGCAGGTCGAAACCTTACGCACTGCTCTAAGATTTAGAGAGGAAGGGTATCAGGCTCAGAATGGACAGCAACAAACTCCTTTATCTCGGTGACTAAATAAACGAACATGCGAACAGTGATTTCTATACCTACACTTTCGCAAGCAGAAAAAACACGTTGTAGGTCGGGAGCAATTGGTTCCAGGAGTGGAGTTTTGTCGTCAAGGTCTCGAAAACTCAATTTGTTTTCGGGCTTGGCCACGATAGCAAGAGTGCGTAGAGAAGAGCTGCCGCTGAGTTTAGCTTCTACCAACTCGTGGATCCAACACAATGAAGAGACCGGGCTGTTCGAAGCCATCGGGGTGGTTTGAGGCTGAATTGAGTTGGGTTCATCTGACTGGTCTTCAAGGAATGGTATCAGTTGCCTACTGGTAAAGTGAATCTAATAAAGTTCAGTAACGGAACCAAAGTGAAGGCAAAACGGAACGTACGGTGAGCCTTTCGAGAGATTTTGGGAGTAAGTGATATAATCCCTCGTGGGGATATTCCTTTCCGATGGGGGGCAAGAGGCTGAAAGAGCATATGTTGAGGTCCTTGAGAGAAACGAATCCACTCAAATCTAACCTTGTACCATCATGTGAAAACGCATCAGAGAATCCATCGAGGCTGAGTCTCACGAGCGTTTTTCTTACAGGTGTAAGTATTGGTAACAGTACCGAAGGCTTCCTCTCCAATTGATTCGAAATGGTCAAGTGCAAAGATTTGAGGTCCTTGCATCGTGAAAGAAGGTTAAAAAGAGCATTTTTGCCATAACGTGAGATGACAAGGGACTGTAGTACGATGTTGGGCGTATTGGGGTTTTCGGCATCGCAATACTTCAGTATGTTGAGTTTTAAAGACCGGAAACTTGGAAACGAGAGCAGTTCGTTGACATGCGAAGCTATGATCTTGCCCTCATCCGGAGTGATAGACCAAGAGTTTGGGCGTCTAGCAAAATCTTTTTTCATCAATACTTCTGCTAGAGTATCTCGAGAAGGGAAAGCAGAGGAAGTCAGCGATGGAGATAGTCTAGAGGACGTTGCGATGTATCGCAGTTTGGGAAATTTAGCCATGATATCTTGCATCCAAGGAAGCTGATCAACATTCCTTGGTAGGTTCTTGATAACGAGATAAAGGACCAAGCAACCGTAAGTATCGAGCATCGGAAAGGTCCAGTGCTTCTCTTCCAGGGGATCCCCAGTCGAGATTGTTGATTGATCCTTAGGGGGTGTCTCTAAGATACTCAATTTAGGCAACTATCCAGAATTCGTGGCAGTTGAGATTTTATCTTACCTAATTCGTCCTCTGGTATTGAAGGGTTAATGCGGAGAAAACAAAAGAGCTTTTTCTCAGCAGTTTCAAAACCAAATGTTCCATCATCTAGTTTAGTAACCCCTGTCGCTTTGTGAAGCTGAAGAGTGCAGTGTTCCTTATCAGGGAGAATAACCTCACGATAATCCACCTCGGAGCCATCGATATTAGAAAGTTCGGTGAAGAAAAAGTCTAGAGTTAAGGACTCGTAAAGAAACGGTATGGCGATTTGGTAGAGTGCGCGGCACGTCAACACAAGGTTGAGCAATGTAGGATATTCTCTTCCATACTCAAGGATAATCCAAGATAAGATTCGTTCTATCATCTCCGTGGGAAGTTTTTGGATGAGCATCTTTTCCACTGTTTACTAAAGCAAATGATCGACGTAGAACTCAGTTGTCCAGCGGCTGTAGACAAACGACAACTGTAGTTTGAAAGGAGAGGTTTGCAGTAGAGCAAAGGGGTATGGGGTTGAAGCAGAAGTGGGTTGAGTGTGTTGAGGCAGATGGTGCCCCAGAACCAGTATATATAATGTGAATGAGTGAATATGTGAACGTATGAATAAAAACCCCTCACCCAGTATCGTAACTATGCTGAGATAGGTCGTTAAGAAGGGTGGATGGTAAACAAGCTGGGTTCACCTTCGAGTTTTTGTTGCGGTAGAGAACAACGACAACTTGTCGTCGAGAGAATGGTAGCAGCCGTGAGATTTTGTAAGTGAAACGTTAAAACAGATGGGCGTTGAATTATGAATGCCTAGATTGTCTACGGTTATATGAATAACCTAAGATAATTAGAAGTGTTCTTCCTTGGGAGCTCAAAGTTCGTTTACTTAATTGACCTAGTTCCTGTGGCACTACAATTGCGATTAATACTAGTTTAATTCACTGATATTAGATATCTAGGACAAACTTATATCCTTGATTTCCTCGAACGATAAGTTAGAGGGCCATCGAGGGGGCAATCGAGCTTTAGGTAGTTTAACGATGTTATTAAGTCTGGTTATCTTAACCTGAAAGAAGGAAGAATGACTATGACTAAAGCCTATATGATAGTTGAATGAAGATCTCATACGAATCGTACTAGAAACAGACAAAATGGCTAGAAGCGAATAAAACCGAGACCTATCGAAAGAGATATAGGTTTATTCGAGAGTAAACTAAGGTATAAGAGAAAATTATATTCGAGTTTCTATATTTTATTTACTAACTATAGAGTTTAACTAATTTTGTCTAGACGTTAACCTGGTTTTACTATTAATTAAAAATAAAGTTAATTTCTCTAACGTCTATTAAACTTACTTGATTATTTAGAACTTTGAAAAGTCTGAGATTTTATTTTATTTATTTAATAACTCTAGATATCACTAAATACCTGATTTGATAACTCTAGATATTACTTAATACTTATTTTGTTAAATTAGAATTAAGAATATATAATCCATTAGCTTTATTTAATATGCTAAGTTACTTTTATAATAATATATAGTATAGATTAAAGAACTTACTCTATAAACTATTCATCTTAGTTCTTAAACTTACTAGACTTACTACTAAACACTATAAAATAGTACTATTGTTAGTTGATACTATAATAGTGAATAAAATAGACTCGAGTGTATATTAAGCTAAAACAGTGCTCGTATAGCAAGTATAATATAGTTAACACATTGTCTCCTTACCTTCAAATTCTTTTTTCCGGCACTGACTTGGACATTAGATCTAAAACTCGCCCGTCTTCTTAAAAGATTAAATGGATGGTTCTAAAAGAACCCTTTAAGGGATGTAAAGAGGTTTGCGGGCCATTGATATATTCGAGTCTGACAACTTCCTCACCCACTGCCCCTAATTTGAATATGAACCCCCAGTACAAGAATGAATGGAGAATACGAACTGTCAACTTCGCTGATGCATTTTTTCTATTGCGACGTCAAGAGGATTCAAACCACCTCATGTGAATACCAAAAAATATCCCCAAGTAAAATTCTAGAAATCTCCACATCGACCAAAACTCGTCTTGATGTCAAAAAGAGGAGAATCGATAGGTCGCAGATTTGCCGTCGAAATTTCTTTTCCCTCTAATTTCCAACAAACATTCATTCTACCCATTTATATTAACAAAAGAAGCCAGTTACAAGCAGGAGAAAAGAACGAGGCAATAACACTCCCTAAGGACCTCTAACAATAACGTTTTTTTCAAGTCTATCAGACCACAAAACCGCACCAATACTCTTCTGTAGCGGAATCCTTTTCTTGACGGAGGTATGATGGAACCATTTGCCTTCTATAAATACCACCGAGACGTTTCCCCTCCACCTCCGTAAACCACGATTCTAATAATAACCCTTTCGATTCATAAGGAAATCAGAACGTTCCATTCTTTCAACCTCTTAGAATCACATTCCCCGTTCCTAAACTTCCGATAGCAAACAACAAATAGAACCAAGAGAGATAAACACGCAGTAGAAAACCATTGTCTTCTCATTTATAAACCTCCTCTTTGAAGAAGTGACCGAGGACATACTTCAAGAGCACACAACATTGCAAGTATCATACCTAGAAGAAAAGCAAGGATAAATATTATATTGGCTCAAGGACACTGAACTGAGACGTTGAACTATACCCCCCCTTGGACCGCGAATTCCCTGCAATTTCACTTCTGTAAAGGTAAAAGTGGAATTTCTTGTCGAAAGCTGATTTACCTTCGAATTTAAAACTCTTATTCTCTTCCTGTCTCCGAAAACAGGAGCAAGATATACAAGAACTAATAAAACCACGAGTGCCAATCTCGTAGCGAACATGAAAGCCTATCTTCAAACAGTAAGGTAGGTTAGCAGCAGCCCAACGCTTCTACGCATCTCCTTTAACTTCCCGATATTTCATAGACAACCAAGATCCCGTAACCTACTAACTTATGTAAACCAACCAGAGCGGTAGAGAACCCCGAGTTCTCCTCTCTTTTCTTGAGTTCTTCCGAACGGCCTTCCTCGTCATTTAAGTAAACTGAGAATTTACGTTGAAGGAGTTGAGAGAATAAAGGAATTGACGAGCTCATTCTCCAAGACTGTCTCAAAACAATATTTATCTATTATTGTGTACTGAATTATGCAATCAAAAAGCAAATCAGTTATTCGTAGAGTTTTAGCAACAACCTTAAAACGAGTAAAAAAGAAGCACAACACCCTAGAAAAATCCAAAAGTAGTCACAACTCCGAACCCCCCCACCTCTGAATAATTCAAGTACTGCCTAGAACCTCACACTACTGCTTTAAAAACCAAACGCAATACCCTCAAAAGTCCAACCCTCATATGAAGAAACGCTAGAGAGACTTCACTGGCAAGAAAAGAAGAATCCGTTTCTCGATCTCCCACAGACCCCAAAATAACCAACTCCCCCCTCACTACACCCCTTTTCAAGAAGTACAACCCTCCACTGGTATCTTAATTTCAAAACCAGGAAATCGTAGCAAGAAGTTTACCATCGAATATAAAATTACTTTCAAATCCGCAGTTCTCATTCATTTACCCTTCGTCAATACCTAGTCTAATCATACAACAGGGTTCGAGAAGAAAAAACCTCCTCAGATCCATGATGGAATCTTACAAAACTATGGATGGGTTTTTAAGGAGGTATGGGGACTTCCCAAAATTGAAAAGAGGCGCAGAATTATTGTATATTACTGGTTCTCATTTCTGGACTTTGGAAAGTTTTATAGAGCTTGTTAGTTGATTTCTTGGAGTATAGGGGGTGTAGATTTGTTAAGTGTAGGTGCGGATTTTTGGAGAGGATGATAACTGGGATTTCAGAGTTCTTGAGTGGGGGGGGGGGGGGGGGGGGGGGGGGGATATAGTACCCTGCAAGTTAGATAACGATGTTACTGAATTGTGAGTTTCCTTTCTTTGAATGCGAATATGGGAGAAACGGAATTGAAATTCTTCTCGATGAGGAGCTTAGGTATCCTGTTTGGGTAGGAGAATGAAGTATGGTGAGCATACCTTATTCCCCTCTTATTGCCTTGATACTTACTGACATGAATATCTCGAGGATGAGTTCTGTCCGGAAAGTCAGGCACACAACCGGGAAGGAAAGAAACTTAAACCGAGAAAGGAAATATCAATAAGTAAGAGCAGGTGAAACCCATAACATAAGCAAAATAAAGCAAGAACAAATCCACCCAAGGGTATCCCCAAACAAAAAACGCCAACAAAAAAACCCCCAAACACCCCAAAAACTCACCACGACCCCTAATAAATCCCCTCCCTCAACCTCCCCCCCAACCCCTCCATCCCCCCCCTCAAAAC
>LKTO01000674.1:0-24375 GCA_001399465.1 Hymenoscyphus scutula
TATGAAGCCTCCGCAGGCTGGTCCGCTGGCCTCGCCGTCCGCAAGGGCTTCCGTTGTCTCCAGGTATTATCATGCCTCCGCAGGCTCGTCCGCTGGCCTTGCCGTCCGCAAGGGCTTCCGTTGTCTTGGGTATTATAAAGCCTCCGCAGGCTGGTCCGCTGGCCTTGCCGTCCGCGAGGGCTTCCGTTGTCTTTGGGTATTATGAAGCCTCCGCAGGCTGGTCCGCTGGCCTTGCCGTCCGCAAGGGCTTCCGTTATCTCTAGGTATTGTCAAGCCTCCGCAGGCTGTCCGTTGGCCTTGCGTCAGCGAGGGCTTAGATGAATAGGAGTAGTCCTTACTCCTATATACCCCTCCGCAAAAAAATCTACCGGGTTTTAGGTCGATTTCCGTTCCAGTATTGCCGCCACGGCCCTTTGAGTTTTGAATCGATCCTAATGTCAGGGCTTGTAGCAAATGCTTTGAATTGAACTACAGAGGCTGTCTATGTACAAGAAGGATCGATTGTCCTTTCCAATATCGAGTCCTTGCTAGCTTATATACCCAGTCTACACATTCTAGAGGGTTCTGCCAAGAGTACTCTCGAAGGTTCTGTCGCGTCTATGCGTTGACAAGCGAGGTCACGTGAATGCGTCGCTGGACTACTCCAAGACTAACTCCACGGGTGCAACCCTTAACACTAGTAAGCTAGAGCGTAAATCCTCTTATATCTAGATTAAGTATATTTTAAATAATTATTTCCTTCTCTAGTTTATTTAATTTATAACGATTAGGTCTAGTTTTAGAATAAGAAGTTTAGCTAGCTATTTAGTATTATAGTATTATTTTAGAGACTTTATAAGTTTTTATAGTAGAGTAATAACTAAGTTTTTTAGATGTTTAGATAGCTTTAATAGCTAAGGTGATTTATACTTCTTAAGTATAAACTTCTATATTTAGTTATAGAGAAAATATATCTTAAAGATAGTAGATAGTAAGATAGAGAAAAGTATACTACTTAATAATATATACTACTCGATAATAAACTATATTATACTAACTATTATAGAGTAGAGTATCTTAATATAGATAATAACCTTAACCTTATATAGTCTTCTTATAATCGAGAGATATATAATAAATTTCTAATAATTCTAGAATCTATACTTTATTAATAGTTATAAAACTAGAAAAAAATCGTAAATATAAAGGTAGAGATAAGAAGAGTTAGTAACTATTAGCTTTCTTATTAGCTAGAAATAGAAGAGAAATTTTTAAGAGAAGAGAGAAGAGAATAGAGAAGAATAAGTTAGTTAGTTATTACTAGATTTATAAGAACGCTATAGAGATCTTTAAGAGATTATATCTAGATTATACTTAAATCTTTACCTTCTCTTATAGATAGCTATAAGAATTCTTACGTCGCTATTCTCTTTTATAGAGAAGGATTATATACTAGACTATAAAGCTCTCTACTAATTATAATCGCTCTATTCTTAACTTTTTTTACTTTATTAGAAGAAAAATAAAAAAAGAAAGTAATAAAAAAGAGATAAAGTTTATACTTAATATAGTCTATAACTTAGATAAAACGCTAGCTCTCTTTAAGTACTTAGATAGTAAGATATACTTTTATAAAGATAATACGTTAATAAATAGAAAAATAGACTAGAATTAATAGATAAAATAATAAGTTATACTTATACTAGTAATTAATATAGCTTAAACTAATAAAATAATATCTATTATTATCTTTATAGAAAGAAAACTAATAAAGAAGAGAAGATAGAAGAGTTAGAGTCTTCTTTTTATTATACTAAAGTTATTATTAAGTTTAATAAGATAGTATATAATAATAAGATACTATTTATTAAGTCTATTAAGTCTTAATAAATTCTATCTATAAAAGTTACTCTTAATAACTCTCTTCTTCTTATTATAGATTATATAGCCTTTTATAAGATAGAAGACTTAAGAAAATAGCTATAATTCTATCTAGTCTTACTAAACTTCTTTAATCTCTTAATATATAAATAAGAAATTTAAAAGACTTATAAAGAAACTTATAAAGAATTACTATAATAAAAAAGAGAACTAGCTAGAGTATATAGAGAAGTAGAGTATTTTAGAAAAGAGAGTTATAGTTATATATATTATAGCTAAGGTAAAGAATATACTTTATAAGTAAAAGTATATACTTATTAAGAAGTTCTTTATAGATATAGAAATCTATATACCTTCTAATAAGAATTAAATACTTTAAAATACTAAAAGAGAAACTTAGAGATATTAAATTTAGAGATAAAAAGATAAATAGATATAAATATAGAGCTATTAAATTAGAGCTAGAAGACTCTTTTTTACTAGAAAAAGTAGAAGAAGTAGCTTATAATAAAACTTAAACTATCTAATAAAGATAATCGTTTTAATAAGTTAGTTACTATACTAAGAGGTTTATATTATAGAGTATTTACTTAGAGGTAAACTTATTACTTATATAAAGTAGTTAAAGCTAATAGATATTAATAACTAAGTAAACTAAGTTAAGTATAAAGCTTCTATATAATAGTAGATATAATAGTCTTATATAGAATCTTTATTCTAATTATTATAAGCTAGATTATACTAGCTTACTTAAGTCTTTATAATCTATTTTAGTTATATAATAATTTATTAAGAAAATCTCTAGATCGCTAAGCTACTCTAAGTATCTCTATTTATTATAAGAGTTCTAATAGTACTTAATCTATTAGAATACTATCTAGTCTTTACTTATTATCTATCTAAATATATAATTTATAATATAGCTCTTTTAACTAGTTTTATAGATCTTTCTATTAAATAACTATAGAATACTTATTAAAAGAAAGAAATAAGAGAGTATTTAGAGCTTAAAAAGAAGTAATTAAAGAATAAATTAGTAGTATAGATAGAAGTCTAGAATACTACTTATACTAATTAAATAGTAAGAGCTTAGAAAATATAGAGATAAAAGAAAGCTTTTTATTATATATAACTCTAATATAAAGAAGAATAAATATTAGTATAGTATTTTTAGTAAAGTAGAATTAGTATTCTCTAACTCTATCTAGTTAGCTCTTAAAATTACTTTCTTAAAACTCTATAGCACTAATCGACTATAAGTATAACCTCTCGACCTACTTCTTTATACTACTTTTCTTCTAATATCTACTCTTTATACCTTCGTTTTTATATATACTAAACTCTTATATTCTAGAATATATCTACTTTTAAGTAAGAATACTTTTATAGATAATAATACTACTCTACTATCTAGTAAGTTAAAGCTAGCTTTAGATAAGTTACTTTATTATATATAAAATAATAGTTATATTTAAATAATTACTCTTATTAATTCTATTTATACTCTTTAAATACTAAGATATAGTATTAAAAGTCTAAAAATAATAATAAACTCTTTATTTCTATTTTAAGAACTATAAAAGTAAAGACTAATTAAACTTATTTTAAACTAATTTAGTACTAGTTTCTACTTCTCTATATTAAATATCTATACTTTTATTAGTAATATACTAATTTATATATCTCTAGAATATATAGAATTCTAGTAGAGATTTCTAGAAGATAGATATCTATTCTATATAATACTAAGTCTAGGATAATTCTAGATAGAATAGAATTAATAGAATTATCTTCTAGTTTATAAGAAAATAATATTAACTTTTTATTATTAGAAAAAGCTAGAGATACTTCTACTTTTAATAGTAGATTTTTAACTTACTATATATTTAAAAATATCTATATAGTAAAAGTAAAAAAAATTAGATATATTACTAAATTATACTAAATAGAGAAACTTTTAGATACTTTATATATTAAAAGTTAAATAGAGAAAGTTTATATAATTAGTAATATTATCGAATTAAAAGATATAAACTTTTTTATTATATAAAAAGGTTAAAAATACTTTAATTTTTAGTAGTATACTTTTAATTTATTATATATTTAAAAGCGTCTTTATAGTAGAGAGTAAGAAAGGTTAAATATATTAGTAGATTATACTATATAAAGAATATTTTAACTACTCTATATATTAAGAGTTAAGCAGGGGCAAACTCACGTGATCAGTGATGTCGTCGAATCAAAAGAGGAAGGTACCTTACCCCTCATTCCTTGACTAGGATATTGATTCGTGCGATCGTGTGAGTTAGGCAGACGAGACGGTGGAGGGCGTGTTGAGAACAGATCTATACTACGTAAATATAACACAAGATTCACTTAACATATATCTACCGTTCCATCATAGTTTCAAGAATGGGTTTTCCATTCACTAGATTTCTCGAGAACATTCGGATATCATTTTTAAGTATTTAACCCACGACAGAAGAGGAAGGAGACAAGACATCTACCCGCCCGCCGTGTTGACCAACAACACAGCACGACACGACAACGTGAAGCTCCTGAACTTCGGTTCCTTTTGGTATTTCTATCTGTCCTCGATCTTTTCGCACCAGAAATCCAGAACACACCACCCGCGCCTCTCATCCGACGCCTCCTACTCGTCCTGTTTGCCTCACGCCATATATTCCCGGGGACATACTCCACCGACCTGTTTTCCGGGGAATGAAAGGGACGAGATGATTTCAAAAAACGTACTTTGGGGTCTTCTAGCTACGGCTGCTGGTGTCGGTGCGTATGAGGGGCAGACTATGTTACAGGGTGGAGAGGTAATTACTGGACATGGGAAGGCTGGGAATGGTGGCAAGTATGGAGAGGGAGAGAAGACTACGGCTGTGATTTGTGAGACGTGTGTACCGAGGGAGGAGATTGTTAGGCCCGGTGTGGGATTGGATTTGAGTGTCGGTTACGGGTATGTTTTTTTTGAAATTTCCTGTTGACGTTGGTTGGTTTTGGGGGAGGGGTAACTGGGAGGCTTGGGGAGGAGGGGAAGGGAAGGGCTGGATGAATGCTAATTTTTAAATAGGACTGCGGCTATTAGGTATCATGATAAATCGACTGTTGATGTCGAGAAAGTGAGTTATGAAGTTTTCCCTCTCTTTCGCCTCAGTTTATTTGCTCTATTTCTTGTTGAGAGTCCGTCACAGTGAGGGATACTTGAGGGGTGGTATGAAATAATTATCAGAGGGGCATCTCCATTTGGAGATGAAGAGACTCTCGAATTAGAGATATCTTGAAATCTATAAATGGAGATTTTCTCAAGGGTTGCAATACTGAAGAAGACTTTTCCCTCGCTCATCTCCTCAATTGCTTCATGGGGATTACAGATTCCCTTCTCATTCTCACCGAGATAATACTAACGCAATCCAGCTTGTAGGTAGCCAGGAATACGTCGAAATGATGAAAAGACTATCACCACCTTATGTTCCTTACGGGTAAGTTTCTCCGTAGACACCTGGCTAAACACTAACTAAAGTCCCCAGACCCCCCTTCGATAGCATAGCCGATCAAATTCGCTACGACTTAGAACAAGCTCAACGAGCAATCCGAAAGGCCCGCGGTCTCCCGCAAACAAAAGACATTGAAATACTTGCTTCCTTTATCCACGAACTCTTCGCTCTCACCGCGTCCACAGCGGAGGTTCCCCTCGGAAACAAAGTCGTCATTTCCACAACTTTAATGCCTAACCTCCCAACCGGAGATTTTGATGAAGCCCTAAAATTCGCAAATCTAACCCGTGTCATCTCTCCCAAATCTACTTATGCACCACTTTCGCAAACCAACGTGGGACTAGCAGGAATGGGCTACGGGATTTGCAAATACTGGGCTAATTACGCGGAATGTCAAGAGGAAGAGGTGAACTCTGGCGTGAAAGCTTTATTGACGATTGGATACACGAATGAGGAATTGAGTATTGAGACTGCTTATGCGTATACGGCTTACTGGGTCTACCCAGATATCCACGTTCAATATCCTGAGCTTGGATATAATTACACGGCCACGGCAACGGACGACGGAGATGAGTATAAGCATTCGGATGATTACTGGGTTGCTGTTAAGGAGAGGATCACGACGAGTCTGAAAGCTACGGATATGGTTCCTGACACGCTTTTGCTTCTTGGGGAGACTGCCGCCAACAAGAGATTCAAGCAGGTGGTTTATGAGGCTCTGGAGGAGATGGGAGATCAGGTGTGGATGGATAAGGCTGGAAGAGATTGGACGAAAGTGTTGAGGGGGTTGAATTTTGGGATACAGAGCGAGAAACCACCACTTATGCTGGCTGCGAGGGGAGCTGCTGAGTTTGCGAAGAGAATTCAGGGGGAGCCGAATATGTGTGTTGAGGTTAGTACCGCTTTTGTGTTTCCTCCTTCCTTAGCTTTGAAGTTCATTCTTTGTAAACCCTTTTTATTTTTGTTGAAATCATTTCCTCCCTTGCTTTGCGTTTCCGGGTTAAAAGTTGATTGACGCGGATCATTTATAGGGAGATTGGTGTCACAACCGCGTTCCAGGGGAAGATGGGGTGAAGAGCGATCCACCGAAAAAGGAAGTCATCTCTGTACAACACGATTGGATGTCCGGGAAGACATATATTATGAAAAAGACGGACTCCAACGATTATCATTCTTCAGAGAACTTTCGTAATCGTATCGAGCTTGATGGATTTGAGGCTGAGTATGAGAGGGATCCTGAGAAGGAATATGTTGTGGAGTACACATACTAAGCACCGGGGTTGATTTGTTTGTTCATTTCATTCTTACGTTCTTTTCTTGGGCGGAGATAGTTTAGGAAATATTATTAGGGAAAAAGTCGGAGGGAGTAATCGAATTTTCACGCCCTGCTTTCTTTATCCATACTAACAACATACCATAAAAGTCTTAGTGGCTAACTCTTATGATCTGAGGGCAGTCACTGCCACTAATTGAAGGCTGAAGCTTACTGTAGAACTTGAGGCTGTGCTGCAAATCGCCTGTGTAACCATGCGTTTCATCGTGATAGCATGCCTGACCAACGACCTTGGAGAACGACGCCATCACTAAGAAGAGGAAACTGTGTTTCTCTTCTGAGGAATTCAGAGACTGTAATTTACCAACAAGACGGTTTTATTCTACCATGCATCTTGCCTTCTCATCCGTCTCCGCCGCGACGTCACCTCCTGTTGCTAAAAGAAGGCTATTCGATAAGGAGTTCGTGGGGATATTTTTGGTTCATCGATTTCAATGAGCGCGTACGAGTAGTCGATGCCCGACTGTTTCATCATATTCTCACTTTTTTCTGTCTGCATCATTACGCCATTACCACAGCCAGCCTCATCAAATGCTATTTAAGGAACACTGTTACACATACACCGCAGCAGGTCTTGTCAGCTTTTCCTGCCAGACAATTGCATTTCCGACATGAGAAGCAGAGAACGATTCAAAGTGAGCATCTTGAATCTTGATTTCTATTCTATAATGTGCACTCACCATGCCATTCCTGCCGAAAATCGACTCGGACTACGTCTACAAGGGGATGTGGATAAACTACACCGTGCCTGTTTACCGAAAGTATATTTGGACGTCAACGAATCTTGAAGCTTTGATTTACTTGGGGATTTTGGGAATACTTGGAACTATCGCTGGCGATAGATCATGGCTCATCATGCGACACTATTTACAACCTGCGGTTCAGCTTCCAGACTCGGACAACAAGAGATTGACGTTGTCTAGAACCCATGCTATCAAAGCAGTTTGGGCAGAAATAAAATACTTGAAAGAAGACTTGAAAGATGCCTGGAATGAAGGATACGGAAACGTAACCAGGGTCAAAGTTGTACTCGACGCGTTGAAGGGTAATCGCCGTCAAACTCCACGCACGGCATATACGAGCATCGAGATGCGATTCGGTGTTTGTGCGATTTTGAACCTGCTTGTTTTTGCCTTTTTAGGTATCTTCATTCCCTTTTCGTTATCAGAAGGGATGCAAGGGGAGCCCAGCGTTCGAGCAATTCGAAATCTATATCCTAAATACTTGCAAACTACGGGTCCAATCGTTGATGAACTGGTGCGTCGACGTGTCGACTGGGACTTCAATTCATGTGTTACGGACCGTGGAGATTGGAACCGAAGTGACTACTGTGTGGATCTGCGCACTTATCTCCCGCAACACAGGACCGAAGAGATAGACCTAGCAGCCCTAATGTTTACCCATTCACCATATAAGTTCTTACTAAAGAATGGAGATGCAGAATACAAAGCGTTGAAATTCAGTCAGAATACGACTCTTCAACATGTGGGGGTCAACACGAAACCAGGTGGAACAAAACTCCAACACGAATTGACTTGCGTCCCCGCATCTCTGGACCAGCTCATAATCCAAGTCAATGGATCTTTCCGCCTCGCAGTCCCAGAATTACTGCCAGAACTGCTCCCCTCCGTTCATCCGGCACTCAAAACCCGATTCCATCGCGCGGTTCGTGATAACATGGTTCTCAAAACATCCAATTCTATCGGTACTGGCTACACAGTACGGCATGGAGATTATCCTACTGGTTGGGAAGTTGGGAAAGAACCTGTCGTGGACTCCGCCTTGCCATGGGTCGATTACAAAAAGGAAGACAGCCTGGATTTTGCTGTGGACATGATCCGTGGCTTACGAAGCACCCCACAGCAGAACTTTCTGATTACTTTTAAACCATCCGAGGCTTCTGGTTTTGCTGAGATTCCATCTGATGATCCCATCTTCGGTACTCGTGATCTAGTCTTCTATGCTCGTTATCCCAACTCGTCCATAGGATATTCTGCAGCCCGTGAAGTAACGGCTCTTGCGTGTGCCGAAGTTTTTAAAATATGCTCCGACGAACATTGTAGAGAGCCCGCAGTTGACACTTGGGAAATTCTGGAACGCAACTACGCTAAGATGATGTCAGTTTGGCTGAGTGCTCTGATAGATAATATCTACGGCGTCAACCCGATTTCCCGTAATCGGCATTTCTTCGACCGTGAACGAAATCCCAGACAGCGATGGCAGGAAGAGGTCGAGGAGCGGTTTATTCGATCTATGCTCAGAGTTCTGCATGCTTCCAAACACGGCGCTGAACAAGATCTCATTGGGGCCAATTGGTGGTACGCGCATGACCTCAATCAGCTACTTTACGTAAATCCAGCATTTACCAACATAAACTTTTTGGGATATATTGCCACTGTTGGTGGATATATTCTAATCATTGCTGCTAGTCACTGGATTGTCATACTCTCTCCTATCACGGCTACCATGAAGCTTCTAGTTTGGTCTGTTAGGACGGGCCTGGGGAAGGTTAAAGATATGTTCGATTTGGTTTGTCTTTCGTCGGCTAATTGGGTGGACAAAATATTCGCTAGAGCAAAACAGTCCCCATCTATGAATTCCAATACCCTCCGGATGGATACATTGCATGCGCAAGATAGTGATGAACCAGACAACCCACCAACAATGACCGGCCGCCATGGATAAGGAGAAGGAATTTGATATGTTCATAAGAGTCGAGAATTACATTTTTATATCTTGTTTCGAGCAATCTCCTACTAAAACCGGTTGTGCCCATCGGCTAGCTGGCATAATTTTGAAGGCAATGGATGTCCCTTCAAACCCCTGTAAAAGAGAATGGCAAGAACTCTCGGTTATTCTTCAAATGAAAACAATATCCCACCTTGAGCGACGTCGACCGGAATATTTTTAGATTTCTAGGAGGCATGTTTGAATATCTAAAAAAAAACCCCTTAAGTCACAAAATTGCCGTTTGACCAGCTAATTATGGCTGCATTCATAAAAGTGGCTGCTGGGATAGCAAGGTAGCAGCCCCTCCAGCTGGATGGTTCCTCCCCAAACAAACTCCGAACCTTCCAATTCTTAAAAACCCAAGTGCTGTAATCTCAGGTTTCATCTTAGTCGTAAACTTCGAAACATATTAGTTGATCGACCTCACCGCACCACAAAACGGTTCATCTGCCATGTTGCGTCCATCTCTCCTGTTCGGTGGCTTCTTTGGAAGCCACAGCTCTTTCCCCACACTTTACAGATTAACTGTTTCCGAATACATGAAAACTACGCTGTTACAAGCACTTTCTTAGTTGAGCATAGGAAGGTAAAGGTTTGTTGCCTTTTGGGAGATTGTGAAAGAAAATGATTTGTAAATTAAGACCTTTTTAATCTCCGCTACCTAATTTTTGTTATATTCGTTTCGCTAGTTATCGTAATATTCTCCTGAAATTCCATCAAAAATTGAGACGATGTCTTTGCTTCTTGTCTACTGGCCGTCCAAAGATTCCCAGTATCGAGTTCTAGAGACTAGCATATGATGCGTGGCAAGAGAGAGAAAAGCATACCTTGTAATGGATAGGAAAGAGTTCTTCAATGTATGTAGCATAAGATGAATTGATGTAAAATTCTTATTATTGTTGCGCCTGATTCTTACCAATATTTGAACAGGATCAGGGCACGCAGTATGGAGAGGAAGTCAGCGGAAGTTTATGAATTGACAATTTCATTCACCCTATGAATATTAAATCCAAAAAGGCCAGTTCAATTTTCATATGAAGAGTAAATGTAGGCAAGAGAGTAGAAGACAGACATTTGCTTCTTAGCTCTTCTCTGATATATGAGGAGGGAAACATGGAATAGGTCAGAACAACCTATATATGATCGCTTTAGAAGATGTTGCCATACAGAATCTGACAACAGAATCACTATTCTGAAGCAAAATCTGTAACCCTTTGCTTACACATACCCTGGGATAATGGCCATTAATTAAGTAGTCAAATCACATTGGAGGTTTATCCACATCACTTTTATGGATGGCAATCACATCTGTATCAGCTTGAGATATCTGACTCTTCCAGCAAGGCAACAACGCAAGCTTGAGCAATTGGCTGAAGACAATATGAAATTCAACTATCACTACAACCAAGAAAGCAACGACCAATGAGAGCAAAAACAAAAACCATCCACAGCAACAAAGTAAACCCAGCCACTCCGCCAAATAACACCCACAATCCGCACCAGAAATACCAGTATGGCTGCCTGAGCCAAATGAAGTTTTGAGCAAGACGAAGAAATAAGCAAATATCAGTCTTTAACGGAAATTGATAGCAAAGCAATAGAAGTTGAGGAGCTAATGCTTTCCGCGGAGGGGGGGGGGGGCAATAGGGTGATAAAAGAAAGGTTCCAGAAGAGGAACGCAAGACAAAAAGAAAAACACCGCCGATTTGGAGATTTATAGACCAGCTCTCCTCCTTCTGCAAAACAAAATACCACGAACCCCCTTACTAACATTTATCTCATAGATAAAACAATGAATCCTCGAGGCGAGGGTGCCATGGATTATAGCCCTGGTGGCTGCTTTCAACATAGCCACCCTCATCCTCAACAAAATTCCAACTGTATTCATCCAATTGATAATCTTTTATCGTCTTGTCGCGGCCAGCGCGAACTTCCCCATTCAAGAAAGGTCTCATGTAGCAACGCAGGCGCTCGCAAAGAAGATCTGCGTATCGCGCTGGTGTGCAAGCAGAGAGGCTTCGTGTCTGCTTCGATCCGGTAAAGCAAAGCTTGTTGGTCTGTACACAACAGATTAGTCTCAATCGTTCCAAGATTGTAATACTCGGATAATTGACTTACGACTGCTTGAAGCTCACTTGGCGAATATCCACTCTCATTGGCAATGACTACGTAGTGAGCGGACCGAGTAGTTCCAAGAGGAGAGTCATGGCTTTGCAGGTAGAAATTGAAGTATTGAGGATTAACAACAGTGTGATCGATAACCAACCCTGCCGGGATGTTCTCGGTCAAACATTTTGACGATGGAAAAAATCGAGTGTGGTGCCTTTTCCCAACCACAAGCAAAGTTACTTTTGGTATTGGTGACTTATCACCAGCCACATTACGAGCCGCTTGCTTGATTTGATTCAACTCTTGGGAGAGAACCATGCCGTACTGGCTCTCACTCACACCATCTCGATAAAACAGGATCTGATCGGGTAAATACCCGTGCCTCCTTTTATATGCCATCGAACGATCTTCAATCATGACCCGCAGTTCCGCGATGTGCTATCCTCGGTCAGTCATAATCTTAGTTGTCACCAGTAAACTTACTTCCGTATCTCTAGATTGAAGTTTTGCCGAACCAGAGTATTGCCACGAATCAGGCATGAAAGTTGCAACAACAGCAGCTAAAGAAGGGCAAGTAGAGTCCGAACCTCTTTGAGTATGAGTAACATCAGCTTCGACTACCATTGTTTTCTCGCGGTCTGATCCTTTGGGGAAAGGGGGGTCTTTCAGGAGAGTATAATTCGTACCCCCAAGTTTCAGGTTGACTTTGAGACTATGAAAGGTCAGAATTGGTTTGTTTCAATAGACGAAGGGGAAACCTGCCACAAATTACCGAAGTGTCTCTTCCCCATCTTCCACTTCCTTCTTTCAATCTTAGATCTTATAAGGCAAAGAGTTGGCACCCCCGCCCAAATGTCTGCCCACCACTTGATATCGGAATACGCCCTTTGCTCTTTGAAAGGCAGAATTATGACTAGTAGTGTTTTTTCCAGGGGTAGGCCGCTCGATAATTTGACACGTGCTTCATCGAGCGTCCTTTGCCAGTTTTCACGTCTCGTTTTGTAATTGGCCCCTCTTTGAAAACGAGCGAATTCGATGCTAGGATTATCTCCAGTTTCGAGACCATACCGATTCAGTTCTTCTGCAAACTCTAACGCCCATGTTTCTAATTTCTGGAACTCGGATTTATAGCTCTCTGGCTGCACCTCAAAGGCCGTTTTGGGTGTAGGGGCTAAATCGTTCCTTTTGTAGACGTTTATTATTGTCAATTTTGGATACTGCTTGGGCTCGTAGAATTTCATATTCGACAAATCCCAGCTGGATCTTTCACGCGGCTCGTTCCTCCCCAGCCTTTTGTTGTATTTTTCTCTCGGTTCCAAATTCTTCAAATCCAACTCGTTTTCTCGAAAGGAAATTATATGTGGATCTAACTCCCGTGACCTCATCTGGATGAAGTTTGAGTTCACTTTTATGCCAAAGTGCTAGTGGTAATGCTAGCTAAAGAGAATAAGGATTCGCCACGGAGATAGAAACAAACCAGGAGGAAGTTTTCAAAGACATTGATCGAGTCTCTTTCTTGCAATTCAGGCTCTGAACTCTTCTGGTCTTTGGAATCGCCCTGAACTGCTTTGACATCGTTGGGTTTGATACCAAGTGGTCCTACGGCGTATCTTTCTACCAGTTCCTTGACTTCCGCTAGCTTTCGCTCCGCAATCTTGAGCATGCTGTCATTGAAGTCTTGGTGAAGATGTTTCCGAAAAGGTTGCCATGGTTCGATAATAAGTTGGTCTGCAGGCAACCAAGCTGGATTCGAATGAGCTCCAAAATAGACAGAAAGGGCGTCTTTATTGAAGTTTACTCTGGGAAACGCTAAGGTACTGTGTCAGATATTGATTCTTATAAGGCGCTTGGGGAGCGTACCAGTTTTCATCCGCTGCAACAGCGTGACATCGGGCTTCGCGACCACCTGAAATTCTGCCTCTTCTCCACATGCAACGATTTTGCGGGGACGCAGTTCGTCTTTTTCTAGCACAGATAACACTTTCAGACCTACAAACTCGCTCATTGTTTGACGCCAATCTTGTTCGTTCCGGTTTGGGCATCGAGCCTCAATCCAAGCTTGAAGGTTATCCTCGGGATAGAATGCCGATGTTGATACATTAACGTTCAACAGAAGGGAACCGTTTCCAGGACGCACTGACGTAAAGAATCCAGTGCGAGCAACAAACACTCTGAGATCAGTAGACTCATTAGCTCTGGTGATTCTGCCACACAACTTCTTCTTCTGTGGGAAGAACTTTTTCCCTATGTATCGTCCTTGGGAAGTGTCCTTGGTTATCAGTTTCCACGTTATTAAATTCAACGCCTTAATATCCTCTTGGAGGGATTCTTCGCTAGAACCCCTTCCGCGCGTTACGAGATTCGACAAATTATCTAAGTCGATATCGCGTTTGAAAGAAATCGTAACGTTAACGTCAATTTTTGGGCCAGGCCAAGGAGGCGACATAGATTCTGTTCCAGAAATCGAATCTCCATCGAACAAATAACCGACTGAAACGAGATTTGCAAAGTAATCCGTCACCCACATTTGACTTTTCAGGGCAGTTGATACTGATTTCAGAAAGCTGTCGATGGAAGTTCTTCTGACCTCTCGATTTGTAGGTTCAAGCAAGTCGGAGTCTCTCAGATCGATGCTGTAGATTTTGAGACTCTTCTTCTCCGAAAAGCCAAATCCGAAAAAGTTGGCGCTGATCAAATCGTTTGAAGGATTGGCCACTGTTGCGGAAGGGCCTTCACTTTGAAAAGAAGGCATGTTTCGTTCTGTAAGAGACCAACTTCGTAACTTCTCATCATACCTTCTCTTCATCTCTTGTCGTTCAGCCTCCTTGTCTCTTTTCTCTTGGAGTAATTCGGCCGCTGTCTTCGGCGGGTCTGCAGTGGTCTGCGTAGCGGTCTTGGGGGAAGTATCCAGTCTTGTTGCAGCAAGTTGCTGGGTAATACTCATATCTGGATAGGACGGTCCCTGGGGGCTAGGTGCATTACCAAGCAGGTGGCTTTCTCTTCCAGGTAGAAGAGGATATTGAATACTCTGGTCCCTTCCCCCAGACTGGAAAACCTCCAGTCGGTTGACCCCTTCCATCCTGATTTCCACCTCTCGGTTGACCTCTTCCTCTCCAAGAACCTCCCCCACGCTGATTTCCGCTTCCCTGATGACCACTTCCTACTCCGCCCTGCTGCCCGATACCCCTTTTTCGTCCGCCCTTCTTCCCGGATCCTCTCCCATGCGGATGCTGATTGCCACTCATTCTGCCTAGGATTGTAAATTCAATTGAACGAATTTCGCTTTCCTGATCTTGAAAGTGAAAGATGTCCGGAACTGAGACATGGCCACTCTACATATACCCCAATGCCAACCCGCTAAAAATCACAAGCAATCCAGACGAGTATGGATCCAAATATTCGTGACCACAGTAGATCACATACATTTGACGACGCAATCTCTTCGATTATATGTCAAACTGCTTGGAAACGGATCATTTCAACATTGAAAACAGTGTTCTTTGATTTGATCCCGAGAAAACATCAAACCTTAGGAAGCCATCTGCCTCCAGACCAGCTAAGGGCAAAAAAAAGAGCACAGCTCTTCCTCCAGGTTTCCAAGAAAACGTGAACATTGAGGGGAAAATAAAATCACTTGACAGAGCTTAGTGACAATTCCACAACCGCAACTTGAAATCTGAATTTTACGACGCGTAGCAAAAGCAAAGGACAAAGGAATATTGACAAACAGCTTCCTCGCAGATCTAGAAAAATTCCAAGATCGCGGCAGGGTCTAAACACCATACGGACAGAACTTCAAAGGAAACTCGTTTGTCAGTAATGATCAGATGCGCGGAGCGCGTTTGGTATCTCGAATGTTTGACGTGTCGCGTGCTTTTGGGATGGGGTTGTCAGTGTTGAGAGTGTTGAGAGTGTTTTCAAATAGATGAGCATGCTGGGGATTGGGTAAATCGTTAGCTCTGGGAAAAGGAATTGCACTAATTAGTTGTACTCGTAGAGATCAGCATCTGAAGCATCAGCGGGCTCGCGTTTAAATTTCTTGGCGTCTCCGCTCATGTGATTTGAGTTGGCCCAAAAGGCGGTAATTGTCCCATGTTATTCTTCAGTCGCAGTATTGCGGCTAAGTATAGCATCTAAATAGTAAATTAGAGGTAATATTCTCTTATTATTGAAAAGGTATTGCAGTCGGGTGGTTTTGGCAACTTATCACGTGTGTGTCTTACCACAAAAACTGACCCCGTTCTATATCGGAGTAAAAAAATAAACCCGTTACAAATCTCTACTATTTCAAGTCCTCACATCTTGAACCATTCATGTTCCAATGCATTCTCGGCACTAATTCTCTCCCCAGGTTCCAATCTCAACAATCTTCCCACAAGGTCAGCAAAAACAGCCTTTTCCCCCTCCTCAATCTCCTCGTGAAACCTTGGGAAATTGTCATCAAGATACCACAACCCAGGTCCAAGACTCTCCATCAAGCTTCTAGCATCCTGCGCCACAGAAGCATGAACCCTAGAATTTGGATCGTGAACCACCTCATAATCATTAACCGGAATCGCTCTCCCATTCTCATCAACTTCATCTTTGAGAATATCCCTTCTGGCTTTCCAAGTAACAGACCACCAAGGCTCAGGTAGTTTGCCCATCAGCCAAACCATTGCGTCAATATAATCGTCATCTTCATCACCAAAAAGATTGAAAAGCTTTCTCCCTGTGCGTATCTCAAATAGAGTGCACCCGAGAGTCCAAAGATCGCTGGGTATACCAACTTTTCGTTCGAGAATTAGCTCCGGGGAACGATATGGTCCCGGTATACCGAGGTCTTTATGTGGCTTAGAAACTTCGAAAGATTCCCCGAAATCAATGACACATGGCTTGTCGGTGAAGAACTTGAGATCCACGGATTTCCAAGTGACTGGAAAGACGAGATATCTGGGGTGTGATGGATCAGTTGGTTTCTGTCCTGATTTTGAAACGGTAACAGCAGCCAGTTTAGGTTCTCCGATGATTTTAAGCAATTCTTCCTCCGGAAGGCCGTCAAACCCGGTCATCTGAAGAAGGACATTGGAGGGCGTAAAGTCTAGTAAAAGAGTTAGGATTATGAAAAATGATAATATGAGAGGAAACTTACCACCATGACATATCCCATGGCTATGGAGAAAACTCATTGCCTGGACAGTTCTGAAAGCAATAGTCCGTAGCACTTCGCTTAATTTTGGAAAAGCTTGTAATGCGCCTGAGGTAACCTTTGGCCCAAGAATGGGGTAGACAAAGCAGTGATGAGCCCCATTAGGGCCATTGATCATGAAGTAGTCCGAATGTAAGCATATATACTCTCCTCCGGGTTGTTTCCTTCCACCCAAAGTTCGGTCGTTGAGCTTGTTGAACAGGAGCTCGCCGCAATCAGGCGTAGAAACCGAGGCCGCCAGAATTTTCAACGCAGCATATCGTGTCGATTCTCTGAAATGCGTGTCCCGACAAAGCCAGACATTTGCAAACCCTCCGTGGCCAAGTTTATGTAATATCTTGTATCGTTCGTCCCCAAGGAGATCCCCAATATGCGCAGGATGGTGTCCATGAGTCCCATACTGAATAATCTTCTCCAAACCAAAGGGTGGACCCTGGATGGAGAGGCCATTCTGCGGCATCTCGATAAATTCATCTTCATCATCTGAAAAGGCTACATGGGGTGACTCGGAGCCCTGCCGACTTGTCGACACATGGTATTGATCGGTGGGAAACATATCATGTAATGAGTATAGCTGCCTGGGAAGATGGAAGAAGTCTATAAATCTGGAGAGTGAAAAGGAGGAAGAAAACTGCGATCGACGTAGTGAAAGGAAGAATAACGAGTAGCAAGGAGACCACGGGAACTGAGGGCGGGCGACCCTTTGAAGGAATTTTTGAGGAAACAAAGACACATATGGTTTTGGGGTTGAGACCGTCGTAATTGGTACTAGCGACGCTGCCTTGAGAGTTTGTGCAGTCATGCAGAAGTTGTCTCAACGCTGGGAGGTAATTCTGTCGCTTTTAGCATTGTTGGTTGTTGGTTTCAGGTCATGTGTCACGAATCACGTGCACACGTGACGAGTGAAGACCAGGCGGCGCCCTGACAGGTTGAGCATTATCATATACTCTTATAGCATTAGACAGGTCGCTTAGGTTAGCTAAGCGGTCCAAGGATTTTATGTGGATGTAATCACGTGATGGATCCCTGAGGATCCCCTAGGGATCCAAAGAGGTCCTGGGATCCAGGGTAGACCCAGGGGCAGGAAGGTTCTATATAAGACTAGTACGTCTGCTATTAGATAGGAGCTTCGTGCTCAACTCAATATTACATTGTTACTAATACCTTGACAGCTTTATAGTTAAGTAACAAGTTTACCTCTAAGTAAACACCTAGTCTACGATTAAACCTCTTTGTAAGAACAAACCCTAGCGATACTCAGTTACCTTAGTTAGTTAGTTTGAGAGTCGTTATACTTTAAGCACCTAAGCTTAGGAGTTAATTAATACGATGTTAGCTACTTTATTAAACCTATATATACTAGTAGTAACTCTACCTATACTAACCGTAGTACTAACTATTACTACTCGAGAGGAAGTTAAACTTCCTCTTCTAAAACTATTCGATAGATCGCCTAAGAAACTCGTAGAGTTCCTTATAGAGGCATCTATATATCTCTCTTTCTATACTAGTTAGTTTACCTATAAGATAGACTAAGTTATCTAGATTACTATATAACTAGAAGGAGTAGTATATAACTAGATAGAACCTTACCTAGAAGATTTCTAGGCTAATAGAACAACTAATAGAAAAGTCTCTACTACTATAATAGACTAAATAAAGGATTTATTTAGGAATGTTAAGAGATTTAAGTTAGAAATAAACTAAGTATTTAAGGATATAGATATAAAGAAGAAAGTAGTTTATATACTATATACCTTAAGGTAAAAGAGATCTATAGCTAAGTATATATCGTAGTTTTAATAATACTCTATATATATAGGCTAGAACAACGAAGCTCTAAGAGAGTAGTTCTATAGAGGACTTAAGAATAGTGTAAAGGATAAGCTAGCTAGTGTGACGACACGTACGCAAGGCCTACGGTGTAGGTTATAGAATCGTAGAAACTGTCAATTCGAAGATTCTAAGCTGAGGAGAGAAGAGAAGAAAGGATAGACACCCAGGAGCTAGAAGCTCTTAAATACATAAGATGCGTTAAGCAACCGAGCAAGGGATAGCTAAGCAAGGGATAGCTAAGCAAGGGATAGCCAAGCAAGGGAGAACCAAGCAAGGGATAACCAAGCAAGGGAGAGTGGCGGTCAGAACCGTCACAGCTAGAGACGATTTCTCTAACACGTTAAATCTATTAACTAATAAAGCTATTAAAATCGACAATTGTATTTATAAACGAACCCTAGAAAAGAAGAGTAGCTATAGACATTAAGCCTTAAAGGGTAGCTAATAAAGGGATTATAGAGATCCTATATAACTTAACACTACTATAAGAAAACCTTTCTAGCTAAAACAATAATATAGTAGAAGGCTAGAGCTCTCCTAGAAAGAACGAAACCGACGACGTGAGTAGAACCTCTACTTTTTATATAGCCTGTCTAGCTATAGAGTAAGTAACTATTATAAGAAGGCTAATTCTTTAGAAAAGTATTAAGTATATACTATAACTAGGAAGAAAATAGTATTACTTAAGAGATTTAACCTATCTAACAAAGAGTAGAAAGCTTATAGATATAGAATATAAGTAGAGGATAAGGAGAACTCTATCCTTAAATAATACTACAAGGAACGTTCTAAATTAGAATATAATCTGCCTCTATAATATAATATAGAGATAGTAGAGTTATTAGTAGACTTATTATTAGAATCATTAGACACGTCTAGTTAAGGAAACAACTAGGACAACGAACCTTAAGTAGAAGAAACATAGGCATTCATAGAATGTTTTAAACATAGTAACTAATAGGTAGACCTTAATAGAAACAAGTTAGACTTTTAGGCCTCTTATATAACTAGAGGACAGGCTCTAGAAGCGCTAGAACGATTTCAAGTATAGGATAACCTTCTAACAAGTATTATCTTTAGAAACCTTAAAAGTAACCTAGATACTATAGAAGGAAAACTAAACATATAGGCTATTAAGGACATCTTCGAGTCTACTCTTAAGTTATAGAGAGAAAGAGATTAACCCTTTAGCTAACTATAAATAGACGAACGTTAAACCCTAGAAGTTATATTAGAAGATATAATTATATAGAAGTAATACCTTTCTATACCTACGTTAGTATAGGAATCTAAGAGATAGTTTACTAGTAATAAGTCTAACTATACTATATCTATAGAATAGTAAATAATTTATACTATATATAATAGTAATTTAGACTAGGTAACTCTCTACCTCTAGGTAAATAATACCTAGACAGAGGAAGTAAACTAATAAAACTATAGTTTTAAGGTTTAGTTTATTAAAAACGAAATCTATACTATATTAGAAGATAGATAGTTAATAGTAACTATAAAGATTAGAGGATAGAAACTCTAGGTTATAATTAACTTAGAAGCGATAGATAACTTTCTTTCTCTATTAGTATTTAAAAAGCTAAACGTCTCTATTAAGAAGATAGAACTATACTATCTAGGTATAGTTAATAGAATAGATATAGTATATTAAAATAGAGTTATTAATTAGTAAATAATTCTAATATAAATTACTATCGAAGAATACTACTTAGATATATAATTTAATATTATTAAGATTAGAAGCTAGGATATAATACTTAGTATACTATAGATTAGAGAATATAATCTAGATATTAACTAGAAAGCCTAAATAATAACTTTTAGCTAATATAACTACGAAGGATTATAGCTATAACTATATAGCTAGAACAAGGTTAGCGCCACCTCTTCTAAAGCACTAGAACACCTTACTAAGGGTCCTCTATAGGTTAGCGAGAAAGCTAATAACATAATACCTATATAGTATAGAGAATTTATAGAATTGTTTAAGAACCTAGAGAACTTATAAGCTCTACTAGAATATTACTTGTAGGATTATAAGATTAAACTAAAAGAGGGTTATAACCTTAAGAAATAGAAAATATAGCCTTATAGTTAGATCAAGCTATAACGCTTTAAAAGCTATATCGTCGAAGGTTTAAAGAAAGGTTATATTTAGAGATCTAAATCACCTATTCTATTAAACATACTAGTCGTTAGTAAGAAGGACAACCTAATAGGTCAAGTCTACGTTAACTACTAAGATATAAATAATATAACGATTAAGGACGCTTACCTACTACTAGAAGAATAATATCTACTAGATAGAATTAGCTCTACTAAGATATTTATAAAACTCGACTAATAGAACGCTTATATCTTAATTAGGATTAAGGTAGGTAATAAGTAGAAAACCGCTTTTAGATTACTCTTAGAACTCTATAAGTATATAGTAATACTATTTAGATTAGCTACTATACTAGTAACCTACTAGAGGTAGAATAATAATATTCTAGAAGGTCTTCTAGAGGTAATAGTTATCTACTACCTAGAAAACATTCTAATCTACTTAGATAAAGTAGAGAAATATAAGAGTTATATATATAAGGTTATAAAGAGACTTACTATAGTAAACTCTTAACTTAAATTATTAAAATATAAGTTTAGTATAACTTATATAAAGTTCCTAGGCTAAATAATCTCTCTAGAAAGAATAGAAATCAATCTAGATAAAATAAGAGATATTATTAACTAGGAATCGTCTAAAAACGTTAAAGACATTTAACGTTTCTAGGGATTTACTAACTTCTACTATTAGTTTATAGTAGACTATACTAGAATATTAAAACTAATAATAAACCTTATATATAAAGGAGTGTCTTTTATATAGAACAAGATTATAGAGACAGCCTTTTAGATAATAAAGAAACGCTTTACTAAGGAACTAATTCTATATAGCTATGATCTAGAGAAACCGAGTACTATAGAAACAGATTTATTAGGTATAGTAATAGATACTATATATCTATAACTAGACGAAAACAGAAAATTAATATCTATAGCCTACTACTCTAGAACGCTAGACCTAGTATAGTAGAACTATACTATATTTAAGAAGGAACTACTTACTATAGTCTTTACTTTAGAGTATTAGAAAATCTACCTCTAAGGAATAAAGTATTAGATAATAGTCCTTACTAATTACACTAATCTTCGAACCTTTACTATAACTAAGGAACTTATAAGTAAGCGCCTTCTAGATAGTTAGAAACTCTATTATATTATAATATTATTATTTAATATATTATAGGAATAATAAACCTAAGAGTAGACGCTCTTAGTTATAAGCTAGGCTATAAAGAAGCTAGAGAATATATAAAGCTAGTAATATTAAAGGAGCTATCTAATAGAGACTTAGCTCTAATAGTTTATTAAATTATAGCTATATAGATAGTAGATCTATAGCTAGACGTAATCTAGAATATATATAAAGGAAGAAACTAGTACTATAATAGGAAATTATAGGTTCTAAAAGAATATATAAAGTAATTTATTAGTAAGTACTATTCGATATCTACTTATAGATATTAAGGAATAAGAAGAACTACTTAGCGAATAAAATAATACTACTTTATAGAACATCTACTAGCGATTATTAAGAAGGTAATAAAGGAGTATAATACCTATATCTAGAATAAGGCTTTACGCTAGCTACTATATAGATAGATAAGTACTACTTCTATTCTATAGATATCTTAGAAATTAGTCTCTTAGAATTTTATTATTAAGCTATCGAAATCTAAGGATCTAATAATAGAAGTTAAATATAACTTAATTCTAGTATTATAGAAAGACTTACTAAATATATAATACTAATACTATATATAGAGTTAAGTATAGTAGAATATCTAGTATTTATATACTTAAGAGATATAATCTTAAGATATAGAATATTAAAGAAAATACTCTTAGATAGAGATAAGCTCTTTACCTTAAGATTCTAGATAGCTCTTATAGAGCGATTAGATATAAAAAGGAAGCTTTCGATAGCTTTCTACCTCTAGACTAATAGAGAGAACGAATATATAAATTAAGTAGTTAAAATATATCTTTATTACTATATAAACTACTAGTAGAATAACTAGATAGAACTATTACCTTTAGCTTAGTTTATATATAATAGCTTAACTATAGAAATAATACTTATATTACTATTCTATACTAACTTTAAATATAAATTACTAGTATATAATAGACTAATAAAAAAAATAGTTAATAATTAGTTAGCTTAAGTATTAGCCTTAAAGATTAAAGGCCTATATAAGAAACTTATAGAAGACTTATAGTTTATAGTAGAGTATAATATATACTACTATAATAAACGATATAGTTAGAAGCTAATACTAAAAGAGAGAGATAAAGTCTACTTATAGCGAAAGAATATTAATATAAAGAGACTAAGTAGAAAACTAGACTATAGATATATTAGACTATTTAAAATTAAATAAGTAAAAGAGCCTTTAAATTATAAACTAGCTCTACTAAAAATAATAAACATCTTTCTAGTATTCTATATCTTACTTCTTAAACTAGTACTACTAAGAGTACTACTAGCTCTACTTATAGAAATCTAGCTAGTTAATCTAAATACTAAGTATAAGGTTAAGAGGATTCTTAACTATAAACTTATTAGAGGTAAGATTAAGTATTTAATTAAATAGTTAGATTATCTATATTTAGAAAACACTTAGAAACTAAAAGAAAATATTAGCTAGTATTTAGTAGAACTTAAGAAGTTCTATTCTTAAAACCTAAGTCTATCTATAGCGTGTAGTTAGTAGAATAAGCCTCGAAAAAAGTAGGATTAAGACTAAATCCTAGAGAAGTATTAGTAGAGAAAGTGTTAGTATAAGAGAGTATACAATTATCTAGAGAAGTATTTATAGCTATAGTAGTAGCCTTGTTCTTAACTCTCTCCTTCTCTTATACTACCTTCTCGCGCTTCTTTTTCTTAGCTATATCTAATTCTTATAGAGACTTAAAACTATAGGCTATTATATTATTATAACTACGCTAAAGGAATTTCTTTTATTTACGAAGATATAGAATCTTTATTATCGCTTCTTCTTTCTCTTTCTTAAGCTTCTCTTTCTAGCGAGCTAGAGCCTTATATCTATTAAGGAATTTAGACTTACTATTATACTATAAACGTTTAACGCGAATATATTCTAAGTAATAGATATATCGAGTACTTATAATATAACTATAACTATAGGTTTAGTAATAGAAACACTTTATAGTAGTAGAGAAACTATAGTTAATAATATTAGTTAGAAGAACCTATCGATTATAGGTCTTCTTAGAGAATATATTAAAAGAGAAAGAGGCTAATAGCCTCTAATTATTATTTCTTAGATTATACTTAAGTATTAGAATATACTAGACTAAGAAGAGAATAGTATTATAAATTATATATATATATAATAAGTAAAGACTAGATAGCGTACTAATAGATTAAGTACTATTATATACTCTTATAGTAATAGAGGACCGCTTAGACTAGCTAAGCGATCTAGAGATTTTATCTAGAATAAATTATATAACTATTATTAATTAGTAGTAATTAACTAAGTAATACTAAGTAAGATTAGAATAATTAGAGTAATTATACTAATTAATATAAGTAGGAAGGTTCTATATAAGACTAGTATATCTACTATTAGATAGAAGCTTTATACTTAACTTAATATTATATTATTATTACTATCTTAATAGCTTTATAGTTAAGTAATAAGTTTACCTCTAAGTAAACATCTAGT
>LKTO01000675.1:0-24338 GCA_001399465.1 Hymenoscyphus scutula
TTCTATATCTCTCTACTTAAACTAGTACTACTAGAAGTACTACTAGCTCTACTTATAGAGATCTAGCTAGTTAACCTAAATACTAAGTATAAGGTTAAGAAGATTCTTAACTATAAACTTATTAGAGATAAGATTAAATATTTAATTAAATAGTTAGATTATCTATATTTAGAGAATACTTAGAAACTAAAAGAGAATATTAGCTAGTATTTAGTAGAACTTCTTAAGTTCTATTCTTAAAACCTAAGTCTCTCTATAGTAAGTAGTTAGTAGAATAAGCCTTAAAGAAAGTAGAATCGAGACTAAATTCTAAAGAAGTATTAGTAGAGAAAGTACTAGTATAAACAGGTATACGATTACTTAGGTAAGCATCTATAGTCGGAATAGCGGCCTTAGCCTTTTCTCTCTCTTCGCGCTTCTTCTCCGCCTTTCTCGCCTCTAACTCGACTATAGAATTTAAGTCTAAGCGAATTAACTACTACTCCTTCTTATCAAGTTAGCGTTATAGCCTCTATAAACGAAGATCCTTAGTAGCGGCCTTCTATTAAGACTACTAGACCTTTTCCTCTTTATTCTATAACCTTTACCTTTACTAGTTAATCGAGAACTAGTTAGAAAGTAAGAGTATTTAATTCTATAATTTAATATCGTAAGATTTCTTTTAATAAGTATACTTAGAACATTTATTAGCCTTAGAAGTTATAGATAAAGCTATATACTTATAACTAGAACGTTTATATCAAGTATAGAGTAATATCTCTTCTTCGAATCTATTAATATATTTAGTAAGTTTAATCTAACATTTATATTCTATCTTATAGATAGTATTTATATTAAAAGAAGAAAGGCTAATAGCCTTCTAACGTTATTTTCTTAGGTTATACTTAAGTATAGAGACACGCTAGACTAAGAAGAGAATAGTATTACTAATTATATATATATAGAATAAGTAAAGACTAGGTAGCGTTCTAATAGGTTAAGTACTATTATATACTCTTATAGTATTAGAGAATCGATTAGATTAGCTAAGTAATCTAGAGATTTTATTATATTCTTATTATATAATAAGCGATATAGTCGACGTGTCGACTATAGTAGCTACGAGTAGAAAGGTTCTATATAAGACTAATACGTCTACTATTAGATAGAAGCTTTATACTTAACTTAATATTATATTATTATTACTATTTTAATAGCTTTATAATTATATAACAAGTTTACTTCTAAGTAAACAACCTAGCGCATTTTAACCTCTTTCTATATACTAACTAGCGATAACTAGTTAGTTAGTTTAAGAATCGTTATAGAATAGTAAAAATAAACCTAGAATATTTTTAAGTAAAAACTAAAGAAGTCTCTAGAATCCTTTCTCTCTACGTCTTAAAGCCTCTCTTAGACACTTATTATCTAACTCTACTAATCGCAGTCACCCTTTAAGGGGGGTGTAATCTTCTTGAATTTGATTGGACAAGATAGCTGCTTATTCCAAGATTTGGGTTGCACAACAGGATGCAAACTAGGGACGCAGGCGCCTCAACGAACTAAGGCAAGAATAAACGACAAGGCTTGTGGGGGGTCAATAGCGGCAGTGTATATTCTTAGTTCTTGGTTCCCCTCTAAAGACAAAATCAGTTTTATATAAAAACGCGCAAGTCAAAGAAAAAAAGTAATTTCACAAGGCAGGCAGCAAGATAAGTTTGGAAAGTAATCAATTAAAGGTTCTATGTACCAACTCAGAGTGATTCCCAATCCCACACGCACCACATCCACAGATAAACAGCACCTCCGCCTCAAAAAACCACCCAATCTCGCACACCAACCTCCAACTGTAAAAAGAAGAAGGGATGGCCAAATCAAAAAAGGACAGACAACACAAAAATAAAATCCCCCCCAAAACGTCCTGCCCTCATCAATGTAATCTACAAGAAGAATGTGATAGCGTGAAGAAGAATTAGGAAATGGGTTTGCTCTTGTGTGATAGCTTTCGTGTTTGTTTTTGCTTGGGGATTGGAGGCTCCTCAATAGCGACTAGTAGAGGGAGTAACCACCGTCGATGATGACGTTGGAACCGGTCATGAAGGAGGAGGAGTCGGAGGCGAGGAAGACTGCGAGTCCGTTGAGGTCGTTGACTGCTCCGAGACGTTGTTGGGGGGTGAGTGATTTCCAGATGGCCTTTTGCTTGTCGAGGGCTGGGACGTTGTTGAGGGCTGTGTCCATGTAGCCTGGGGAGATGCAGTTGACGCGGATGTTGTACTTGGCCCACTCTGCGGCAAGAGATTTACCAAATTGGACAACACCTGCCTTGGATGCGTTGTAGCAGGATTGTTCTTGTGGGTAGTTGACAATTGATCCAGACATAGAGGCGACAAGGACAATGGATCCTGGCTTGTTGGCGGCCATCATGGACTTTCCAACAGCTTGGGACATCAAGAAGGAACCAGTCAAGTTGATGTCGATGAGGCGTCGCCACATGTCGTGGTCGTACTTCTCAGCAGGAATGTTGGAGCTATGAATTGGTTAGCATACGAATTGCGGAAGATCGGTTGCTAGACAGGCAGTGAAGTTGGCACAAAGCCTACTGTCGTACAGGAGAAAGGGAACAACTTACTCTGCGATACCAGCGGAGTTGATGAGAACATCAGGAGCTCCATATTTCTCAACAACAGATGCAACTGCGTTTTCAATGGCAGCAGCATCACGGACATCAATAGCGTAGAAGTCAACTGGGATCTTGGAGTTGGTGGCATTGTGAAGCTCTGCGGCAGACTCAACTCCCAAATCTGGGTTGGCATCAAAGATGATGATTGCCTTTGCACCAGCCTCAACACAGGCGCGAGCCATGAAGTTTCCAAGTCCTCTAGCACCGCTATAAGATCAAATGGTTAGCAGATTGTTCCTAGATCGGCTCAAGTGGAAGAGACAGAAATTGAGAAACGTACCCAGTGACAATGACGACCTTGCCAAAGATGGAACCCTTCTGCAGAGTAGGGTTCAACTTCTTGTACATCTCCTGTGTGAGGGGAACAACGCGGTTGGCATCGTGTTCGGTCTTCTCTCCTACAATCAGGGTAGATGGCTTGACGGCGCCTCCTTCGAAAGAAACGGCTGCGATCTCTTTCTCAGAGACAGGCTCATACTCGCGAAGCTTGGCTCCAGCGGAGAAGGCAGCGCGGGTGACCTTAGTTGGTGCTCCAGCAGTGCGGGCTGCTTGGGTAGCGCGAAGGGCAACTCGTCCAAACATGGTGGATATTGTAGATGGGAAGGTAGGAAGAAGTATGGGATGCTGATTCGGAGATCAAAAAAGAGCGAGGGGAGAGCGAGTGTGGCGTTGTGGTTACAAAAGATCTGTTTATAAGAAAGTCTGCAAAAGGTTCTTGTTGTGGGGAGGAGAAAAAAATTGAAGAGAGGAGCTGAGGTCGAGGGGCGGTGGACGCTTGGTCGTTGTGGAGGGAGGAAGGAGCTTTGGGTGAATTTTCGATTTTTCGGCCTCGAATTTCAATCTTCACTTTTCCGTCCAAAGGAGATGTGGCTCGGCTAATGGGGGGTTTGTTGACTGTATTTCGAAATGGTCTCCTACTTGATTCGAATACTGCGGAGAGATTAGAAACAGTCCTTCAGAGCCACCAAAGACAACCAGACGAACCTGCGAAGAGCTTTACGCTGCCGGGGGATTTTGAAAAGGAAAAAAAGGCGTTTGGTTGAAGAAATGGAAAGGCGAAGGTATACAATTGCCTATTCTGGCGAAAGAAAAGCAAATATATTCGAAGAGGAGGATTCCAGCGCTTGGTAGTCCTTCCTTTCCCGCAAGTATTCTTTCTTATCTAAACAAGAACGAAGTCTATGGCTAACAAATAACAGAACTGTCTATCAAGTCTTGTCTTCAAAAAATGTCTAGTCAGAGAGCAATGGTGAAAAAGTGGCAGGAGGAGGAAAGAGTCAAGAAGGATTGCAGCACCAGCAGCAGGATCGGAGACCTTTTCAACGAATTTTCTGTCCTCAGATAACGCCCGCCAAGCGTCTAAGGGTCGAGACAGCAGGGTCTGTGAGAGTGCTAGCAGGGTAGCTTTGGGCTGTCTGTGCTGCTTTGCATAGTCCATGGCCCACTTTGGAAGCCAGATATCAACCCAGTTGCGGTTTGATGCACGCCAACACGCCAACTCCGCTAAACATGCACCAACCGGTGATTTCGACCGCCCGGGACCAGGATGACGGGAGCCGGGAATTATGGAGGGATATCAAAAGACGAGGGTGCAGTTGCAGTGCAGTGCGGCGCACCGAAAAGGGACGAGTGGGAGAGAGAGAGGGAAGGAGGAGGAGGGAACACAACTTCAACTTTGGGGGAGACAAGACTCAAGAGGCGGCAGGGAGAACGCCTCAGGAAGGGGGAAGAGACATGCAAGAGCCCTTCTCGGCAGGGCAAATCCGTGGGGGTCCAAGATGTAAACGACGTCGGAAACTCGCAAATTGGAGGCGGTGTGAGGAATGAGAGCCATCCAACTGATCTCGTGGTGTTGTCGGTGAACATTGAACCTTCATCTTCCAGGGGGGGTTTCTGGGGGAAGTCCTGGTACCAATTTACGCCGTACATATACCTTGTGAACACGCAACAGAGAGTGCAGGCCGGAGAACAGGTACAAACTATCACCCTATCGAGTCGAGTACTGTACGCTGTAGCCTCAACTGGCTAGATTCCCACGCCCACAGTCGAATTCCGTGCAGTATGATGTGGGATTGATGCTACAGTACATTCTTCAGCACAGCATCTGTTGGTCTTCTGGATGCTGTGCAGGATGCTCGTTGACCGAGAGAGGGAAAGGGAGAGGGAGAGAGAGAGAGAGAGAAGTTGGGGGTGCTTTGAAATCGCGGGCAAGCTGGGCCAGGCTTTGATTCTGGCATGATGTTTGCCCACGGCGGCCTTGCCGTGCTTCAATATTCAAGACCCCCTTCAACTCGAGAAAGTATAAAAATATGTACCGGTGTCATGTTGGTGGCGGTTTCTTCAGGGGCTCTCCTAGCGGGTGGTTGGCTACGAGTTGTTTCGGAAACACTGGCCTCAACCATTTTTGGGGGAAATTTGATATTGTTTTTCAGACCCAACGAGCGATGCCGGGAGGAACATGTGGTTGAAGCCTGATCGAACTCCCATGCGGGTACGGAGGTGCGAAGTGGATTCAGGAGATCAGCAACCAGCCCCAGCGAAGATCTGACGGATTACGTCCGTATTTGAAAAGAAACGAGGAAAATATATGGAGACGTCGCCTTGCCGGTAAATTCGAGTGAAAATCTTCCTCGCCTTCTCCGAGCTCGCTCCGTACGGAACCATAAAACAAAATCGATCAAACCTGCTTGTTTGATCTCGTGGCCGACATCTTCTACTTCTAGCATTGATATCGAATATCAACAATGATTGGAATCGACTCAAGGGAGAACATGAAGGCGGTGTGAGTGACACTCCAGACGCACAGCGGATGCAGGCGGACCTGCACGCTTGCAGACCAAAGGCTTGCCAAATTTGCCATCATCTGATAAGGTGCAGTACTAAATCCCATTTACTGATCTTTAAAACGGCATAACCTTTTGTTTTCGGTTGTCTCATGCAAAGGCAAAACAAAAAAGTTCAACCTCTTTTAGGGTTACGGGTTCGGGACGAAAAACGCCCCATCGATGCTTGTCAGCTTGGCTCTCACCGTCCAGATCTTGAGGCTTGAGTCGTGGATTGTGTTTGAATTTCAACTTTGTCTCATCTCTTGCACTCGTCGAGTTTCACCTTCTTCTAGAAGCCAAGGAATGGCTTCGATGCAATTTGGACATTGATTCTTTGAATTTGGAGGCAAAACATATCAAGCATTTATCAGTAGTACCGTACGCCTTACGCCTCACCCCTCGACCCCTCGCGATGTACGACAAAAGCGTCAGTAAAAAGTTCTAATTTTACCCCGTATGGTTCTTTTTGTACTTTTGATGGATTCGGCTTGCACTATGAACCTCATTTTTACTGCCGCTTTTACTGTCACTCTCGAGGCCCAAACATGCCAACACGAACGCAAAAATGCTCGAAAGCTCGAAAGCTCGAAAGCTCGAAAATTCATGTGTCATACGCTTGTCTTTTTTTGAATTTTGATAATATTTGTTCAAGAGTTTGGTTGACAAGATCACTCGAGGCTCGAGCAAGCGAGGTTCACATCATTCTGTCCAATCTAGCCTGAGATTTTCTTAGTCATTTGACCTTCGGAGTTCGTTTCTTTATGTTCATTTGTAGTTCATTGAACTATCATATTTCCAACGTAGTGTCGTGGTAGAATTGAGATTGCTCAACCTAGCTTGCGAAGGTTAAGCGTCTTGGTGTTGACATCTCAAGTTCCCAGTCATTACCAATTAAATGTGGATTTGTCATATCTCATGTTGATCTTTTGTATTGTGATATTTGCTTTGTTCTTGAAAAAAGATAGTTGATGCATTCAGCAAATATCTGGCCTTGTGGTTAGTGGCAATGGATTTCTTTGTCGCGAATTTTTTCTTAATCATTTTCCGCAGACTGTTACTTTGGAATGTGAGCAACGCCATTGGATCTTCGTTTCACTCCATTAAATTTAATCATATAAAGTTTGGCTACACGACTAGAAAGAGACAAAAACAATTGTACACCAATATGAATTCTAACCTACCGGACCTAGATCTTTCGGATGACGAGTTCATGCTCGATTGGGGCACTGTACCAGGAGCCTACGATGACAAACCTTTGAAAAAAGCGACCAAACTTCTATACGGTGATATCTGTAGAACAGTAGAACCATATCCAAGCTGGCCTCCACCGCAGTTGGAGAACTTTCTGAAAGAGGTATCGAAAGGGGTGGAGGATTTGGCAAATAGCAATGTACCGCTAGTTGGACTTGCTGATAAATCACATGTATCGAATTGGAAGGACGCGGATATAGATTTACTTTTCGAGATAGCAGTAGAGATTGGGGAGGAGCAGGGACTGGCCTGGACGACTCCAATTCAAGCTGAACGGAAAGAGCTGTGTATGAAGTTATCAAAACTGGAAGAACTCGCCGCGGAACTCAAACTACTTGATCGACTTATGGATAGGAGGCAGCCACAAATCAACAATTGGCCAAGAAAAGTTCGGCGTATGAAAAACGTGGGTGACGGAGGGTTCGCGCCGTCGATTCACCAAGAGGTAAGCCTTTCTTGGAATCTCCAAGATGAAGCTGAAAAACTAATTAATAGCTAGGCTGCTTTCAGAAGACTCTGGCTCAGAGTCCTTCACATACCTGGCCTCATTGGGAACTTGAATGATTCAAACTTAATCTCTGCGGAGTGCACGAATTTAGTCCAGGCCTGGTATATGTGGCGGATCAGCTTTATACTGACGCGCGCCGAATCAGCACGGTGTCCTGTCCATCAGACGACGGACCTCTTTTTTGTATTGACTGTCCCTTATCTTCAATGGATTCCGGATATACGAACAAAGTTAAAGGAGTACATTACGCGTATAAAAGACATAATCGTTGAGGGCCGCCCTGCCGACGATGACGAACTTGGGGGACATATGAAAAGAAGGTTGGAAGATGTGAATGTTCTATTGCAGGTGAAACAAGTAAGTTCATGAATCTCACACTGTAAGAGGTTCGGTTACGGTGCGATATATTCTCGGACAATCGTGTCTATCGATTGAGATGGTATAGGAGAATTGAGATCTCTCTTGTTTCCTATTCTCCTGACCATCTCAATTAACGAATAATCTTATTCTCGCATACTTGTCTCCTTTACGATAACAAGAAAAGTGATTGAGTCTCAAGAGAGACATGACTTAGCTGAAACAAGTTGGGATGACTTTCGTCCAAAACTATACTAATGAAGGACAAGGTGACCGAACAATTTCTCAGTACCAACCCTTTGCAACGGCTCATTCTGGACCTATTACAAAGGGAATACGATTTCGAGTATGCCCTCTCTGAAGATCACGTTGAAGACACACTTGTGAACAAGCAAGTTACGTTGTTTAATGAGAGAGAATTCACAGACGAGTTCTCGTGGACCGATGTCGATTATACAACATATGGACAAGCAAGAGCATATAAGAAATATGAGGCGAGTCTGCATAAAGTATTGAGAGATGTCACCCAGTTCAACAGGCAGCGTTATGCACACCGTTTGTTGCAGGATTGGAGAGGGCAAAGACCTTGGTAAGATTCTCTGTTTTTAAGTTGGAAGATGGCATCGCCTAGAAATACTGACACGATTCAAGGTATAAAATGTACCAGCTTTACGATACAGTTTTACCGGAAAACCAATGGCTGAAGGCCGCAATCCGTGATTTCAAACGCCGAACATTGGCCTTTGTGCACGATGATAGTCCTATACAAACCTTTGGGGAAGAGAATCCTCCGCCGACGGATCCAAGAAGAAAAGCTGCGAGGCTGCTTGGCATACACCCTATCGATTTCCAAGAAGAGGATAGCTTGCGTGGGGAAGATGAAATGCCGGCGGGCTGTACGGTTTGCAAGCAGACGTTTACTCCAGGGAGTACCGTTGATAACACTGTCGTTTTTCTTCATTGTCGGCACTTATTCCATTTAAAATGCATATTCGAATTCTGGGATGCCCCAGGAAGATACCTTCACTCGGTAAGTACAAATTGCTTGCCCCCCAATAAAACAATATACCCGCAAAAGAAGTTATAATCGGCTCTTCTCAAAATATTATACCAAGGACTGGCTTTGACTGGTGTTGTAGTGCCCAACTTGCGGATTTGCACCCAGTCTAAACTGGCAGCTTGCTGAAGTGGACCCGGAAGAGAAGGAGATAAAACGTGAATGGGTGCATAATCTATTTGGTTACGAAACGGATAACATGACCAAAACCGCCAAACACCCCTCTAAAAGATTACGAGCACTTTACGATGTCCCTGAACGCCCGAAAACAATTACGGAAGCGAGACAGCAGGGACCAAACGGATACTGGATCCGTGAGAACATGAATACTTTGATGCTCCTCGATCAGAAGGAGAACAAGCAGGTCCCATTCTGGGGCGCAGGACTCATTGGGCAACCGGGACAACCAGGACGTTTCCAGTTGGGGGGGCGTGCAATTCCCTACAAAGACTGGAAGGCAGAGACAGAACAGGCAAAGGAGGCATTGGACGAAATGGTGAAGGAAAATTCTAGTGGAGATTTTTACCAACGGTTGGCCGAAGGTAGGGGCATATATAATGCTGTAATTGCGTCCTTTACAGCGGAGGAGCAGCGTTTAAAGAAAGAGATGAGTGATGTCGCGGCGTTGTGGGAGGGGAGGGAGGTGAGCGAGGAGAACATTCGAGAGAGGACTCGATTTCGTGTAGCAAGGGATCCGTTTCCTGCGGAACAGGCAGCACGAAACCGTAGGAGGATTGAAGAAGTTTCGGTGCTGGATCCTCGTGAACGGTATCTGACGAGCTCCCAATATTTCATGCTTCCTGGTACAAGATTCTCTGTTGAGCAGGAGAGGTCGTATTTGAGGATGAAGAGAAGGGCAAGGAATGCGAGGGGCGTGGAAAGGATGAAGGAGCAAAATCAAGGTTTGTTTGGGCTGGATTCACGAGGTATCTAAGAAAGAAGGTTCTCTTTCGCCTATGTGGTGTATGGGCAATTTGTGTTTGATACTTTGTACGTAGTTTAGCTTAGTTGCCTTTGTGTATGAATCATTTTGATTAGTTACATTATACTTGTATAATACTGACTAAACTTTCGTGAAGCTTAATTGAATTGTGATAGGTTTTATCTTTACAGATAACCTAGTATCATCCTGAACGATACTGTCAAGTAATTTTGATTCTGCGATCCGATAGCCGTTAATCATAGGTTGATAGGACGCCGGTTGTGATAACCATGGAATGAGAATGTATTCCCTCGATAAAATACTGCAACCGCTTCGCTAGCGAGCATCGGGTATGGTATATTTCATTCACCAATCGTGTTATTGTCCAATCATATTACTACCGTAGACTATAGGGCAGTGAGAATAGTAAGTTGTTTGTAGTTTTTAAGAGTACATCAAGTGATTGGATAAAGTTGTTTAGCACGTAAAAATATAACAAAATTATATATATTATTAAAAAGCCTAGTTCGTTAACTTATCTGAATAAATTGTAATTTTATCTGAAGTAATAAAGTTAAAGTTCCTAGATTTATCATTTCTAAAAAAGAATTTACTGGTGCTAAATTGGGAGGAAAATATTTCAACGCAGAGCAGCATAAGTATAGTGTTAGAATTTATGAAAAACAACTCCAAAGTGATTAAGAATATATACTCCCAGAGTAAATTAAGTTAGTGAAACTCTCAACTTCTATCAGCCTCGAAGGTATGTATACTATATTCTGATCTAACTTTTATGATTGTTCTAGAAATAAGAATAACACGGAATTAGTTAATTCTTTTATTGGTAAGTAAATGTTAAAATAATAGCTTTCTTCTCCATTACCAGGAAGCTGCCATTAACTCGCTGCGTTATTGTGTTTGACCGGCCTGTTGTGATAATTTGAAGCAAGAAGGACCAAAAAACGACCTAAGAAGTTAGTGACTTGTAGCTGTAAATTATTAAGGGGTATCAATTTCTATACTATCACAAACTCTCCAACATTTAGGCGTCTTCATCCTCAACCTCCTCCATTTGTACAGTTTTCGAGGTTGGCTGGGTCGTGCCTGTAGCCAGATAACCTTCCATCTCTAGTCTGTCTGCCTCCTCTGGTTCCACCAATCCACCAACTCCTTTTAATCGGTCCATCTTCGCCCTCACCGTTGCAGGAACAAATGCCACAGCCTCTTTCCTCAGATCTCTCAGGGCAGGCTTCGCTTCATAAACTGTCTTGACCTCCTCCAGCACTCTCTCTTTCGGCACAATTCTACTACCACTTCTGTCTGGGAACTTCCTGGCATTGTCTCCAAGTGGTGTCGAGTTCGCAGCTGTTCCTGACCTTCTATCATTACTTTCGCGATCTGGGTTGTTGGCCTGCCACCTTTCCCGCCGTTTCTGGTACCAGTTATCAAGAAATTCTTTCGGTATAGGCGGGGGAGTGTCGCGGGGCATGGGTATTCTCTTCGTTTCCTCGTCGATCTCGCTTTCGTCGGTACTCCCTTCATCATCCCGCCTCCTCTTCCCTAACACGCCCCCACCACGTCCTCCATCTCTGCCCCCTCTGTCGCCCCCAAAGCCTCCTCTCGAACCGGCTCCAGATCCAAATTTGGGCGCTTTCTCTCCTAAAGCCTCTCGTGCCTTCTTTACAGCTTTTATTTCCTTCTCGAGACCTTCAACGAGGGACTTTTCGTGCGAGGTCAGCTTTCCACCTGAGGATTCGAGGGCTTTTAATTCGTCGAGTTGGCTTTGAAGGCGGTCGGGATTTCGTTTTGCGAGGCGTTCTGTGCGAGTGGCTTGAACTGCTGCCTTCCCTATTTTAATTATGCATTAGTATGTTGGAGTGAAGTGAACTTAGAGAGGGCCATACCTTTTTTGATAGCCTTGGCCTTGTCTGCTTTGCGCTGCGCTTGCGCGGGGTTGATAGATTTCTCCTTCGCCATTTTTGAAGAAAGCAGATAATAATCGAGGTGCGATTTATCGAATTGAGACGTCAGCAAAAGCCCCGGTGCTGTAGGTATAGGTATAATGTGGTTATGACGATGCGGAAGGGGAAATTCTGCCACAGCCTTTCTTTTGGAAGGCGGTGAAGAATGAATCACGGTCACGTTTTTCTCGATTTCCACAAACCTGGAATGCAATGTAGAGCTGTTGCACAGAGAAGAAGAGATTGAAGTTTCTAATCTACATGCTTCCCATATATGGACCATCTCAATCTGCCTCAATTTAGCCCATGTTGTTACGTTGTGACTATTCACTCCTATCGAGGTAAGCGAGGTATATATAATCTTCTACTTAGAGGCAACACAACGTCCTAAGAATGCAGGCCTAGATAAGAATACAGAGCTAAGAATACACCCAATCCTGTTGTGTGAACTGAGCCAGAGAATGTTACCACTACACTACAAGTCCTATCATGTTTTCATACCTACCATTTTCCAGGTTCTTATCTCACCTCATTATTAAAGTGGAGTCAATAAGGGCGATTTTCCGCGCCGACTCCAGAAAAGGCTAAAACAGAGAGAGATTCAAGCTCTCTCTTTTACACTAAGCTTTCCACAGTGTTGAATAAATATCTGTGAAGGATGGTTTCTTTTTGTGTGATTTGTGGATTTGTGGATTCAAATTTCAGTCCATTTAAACAAACCACGAGAACATGTGGTGTTCTTGAGGTGAATATGGCACGCTTTTTATCTTAAAAAAATCTTCAGTGCGTTATAGTTCCAACAATTCCCTCTATTTCAAAGAAGTAGATTTATTTAGAACCAGATAACTTAATGAAGCAAGAAATGGCAGGACCACGGATGGAAACCGCTACGGGAGTGTCTGAGACTTCTGCCATGCTTTTGGTGCAAGGGATGTTAATTTCTGTGGGCCACAGAGGTTTCAGGCTAGGTGGTCGTACTCGGCAAGTCTGGTGATAGAATATTGGAATGTACCATGTGTCTGAAAAGAAGGCTTATTGTTGTGTTGGTGTTGGTGTTGGTGTTTGAGGATCAGAAACGAAGCTGGTTGTATCGAAGGAAAACAGTTAGGGCTCATGCCCATCTGAAAGTTATCCGAGGAAATTGAGATTCCAAAAGTACTTTACATATTGTTCTTCTACCCTCAGTTAACAATAGCCCATGTTGCAAGAACCAGCCCCGAAATCAACAATGTACTGCGTCCCAAATTAAGCATTCCCCACCAATCCGCAAGTTCATGAGCACTCTCCCCCTTCATCAACCCTATCTCTGTAATTTTCTCAGTGGGCCCAAGCGACCTTACTTCCAACTCCTTCGTCAAAAGTCTGTTGTTTGTGCCCCTCATAAACAGAATCGTATATGGCACTAGAGTTCCAGCTAGCAATCCAGATGAGATGAACATCCAGTATTTCTCTGTAGCTAGCGAAGCAGGTAAGGATCGACATTGAGATGCCAAGTAAAAGAAGGAGGATGCTGATAGAATTGACATGGGCGGCATATAGAGTTTGCCGGTGTTGTACATGTTGGCCCATTGGCGAAGCATAAGAGGGGCTGGCGACTCAAGAATGCGTGGCAGAGCAACAACCGAATAAGAGAGCGATAGACCAGCGATTACTGCGAGAAGGATTTAGTAAATACAAAGATAATTTGACTTTCGGGTGACTTGGCATATCAAGGGTAATATGGGACTCACTGCCTTGAGTTGTGAGGCCCAAAGTTTGGGCCAGACGAATTGGAAGCGGATTTTGGGACATTCTCGAAGATTTTTGATTTTGAAGTCGGAGTTGGTCTGGATATCTGTGTTGTGTCTGTGTTTGAGTTGAATGTTGATGGAATGACGTTGATATAAATTGGTCTTTGGTCGGAGCCGGAACACGAGCGGAGCGCGGTCTCCGATCAGGGCTCCGGAGTTTATCATGGTGTCATTCTCCGTCTTCTCAAATAGAAACATAAGAAAGTAATCACCAGCTTATCCACTAAGGTCCGTAATAAATTTTGCTTCACCAAGCTTTTACACAAGACTTGAAGTATATCTTTGGCCTCCTTTATTTATCAACTGAACCCATCTTTGGAAACATCGCCAATGACTGTTTCGATAAGTAGTAACATGAGTGAGAGAATGGGTAGGGGACCCTACGGAGTAAGCAGATGAGTCCAATCATCCTACTACGACAAATCTGCCCATAGCGGGGTAGAGCCTGCCTTCTGGTTTTGTGGTGATGCTGTATAGAGGTAGTGGAGTTTAAAGCCCCCGAGTAGTTATTATAGGAGTTCATGGCTGGAATTTTAGGGTTGCAATGTGATGGATCTTTTGGAAAATTTTGTCTCCGGGTTGGTGCTAACATATTCTATGGCTTAATTCGAGATCTCAAAGTACAACTCGTGCATATTCACCCCCCTCGGCACAATATCGGCCCGTAGAGACCCACATCACACCCCCACAAATTAAAAAAACTACAATTTATTTTTATAGTTACAAATAAATATAACTGTTTCCAATAGGATCATAAAACTAGTGTACTTAAAAGTCCGCTAACTTGCTTTCAACGCTATGGGTTCGTTTGTTGTAAGTACTGCCAGTACGGTTGGCTCTAGTTGATCCAATTAACATGTTTTTTCGCTATTACTTTTAGGGCCTTCGCTCTTCTTTTTTTTCTTTCTTTTTTCGCTAAAGAGATCCGAAATTGATAAACTCCAATTAAGATGTATCGCATCCTTCCTTACAAAGGCAACTTACAACCATTCCGCCCATCAGCACAGAGCACTATTACTCTGACTAAGATTCAGCTTCTTAGAAGGAGCTGGGGATAAAATATTTAATTAGTCTACACTACCCTCAAAGATCTTTAGCATAGAGAACAGAAAAGACAGTTATGGATGTCACGCCTGAAGCCTTGTCTCAGGCACCCACTCTCCATCGCTATACATTGCTCTGTCTTCCCGGCCACTGCCTGTGATGCTCAATTGGTATAGCAATTTATTGATGTTTCCATCATAAGAACTTCCCTCCACAATCAGGTGGAGATGAGCATCATTTTTGGGTTTCATTCCGACAGCCCTGCCGAGTGGAAATTTCGCCTCGAGCTGGACTATTTAGCGAATATTATAGTTTTGAAACATAGGTCTTTTATTATTTCTGGCTGATTTCTCCCCATTCTTGGGAATTGGGGCTGCTATATTTCATTCACCAGTTATGGAATTGACTAATTTTGTCTAGACACACACCTAACCTTACTACAATTGAAAAGAGATTTAATTACCTAAAGTCCTTTCAACTAACTTAAATGTTTATAACTTTCTTACTTAGTAAATTTAAGAAAAGTTTTTTTAGGTTAAATAAATATCTATCGAGTTACTTTATAACTTTAGGTAGTCTAGATTTTTAATTAGTTAATCTAATTCTTCTACCTATTACTAAAAACTATATTATTAAAGAAACTTACTAGATATATAAAATTTACATTTAATACTGTATTATCTATAATTTTATATAGTTTACTTAGTTACTCTAAATATTATTAATTTATAGTATTAATAAGAGAGCTTACTCTATAGCTATTTTAAATTTTATCCTTACTTTTTTTTTAGAAGTAAGGTACCTTATTTAATTAACTTAATTACTATATACTACTAGGTAATCTATCTTAGTTATTAAATTTACTAGACTTACTACTAGATAGTATAAAACAGTAACATAATTAGTCAATGCTACAATTGGTGAATAAAATATACTAGGGCAAATCTTTAGTAGTCTTTTGGTCGTGGAGATTGGCTACCTCCTGAGCCCTCTCAACCAAAGAGTTGTTTGGAGGTAGTATCTAGTCATTAAGCAATAGATCAGCATTGATTTACATTTCAAAAGTTCTTAACGTTTACCTCTTCTCTTTCTACTTCAGCGCTGTTCAGAGTTTCCGGGAGCTGTTTGCGTGTGAGCATTTGGAAACTGAAGCAAGCTTTCAAAGGAACCTCACTTGGAGTTGACTGTAGATTGAGAACCTTGTACCCATGGAACACGCATGCCAGGTCAAGAGGAGGAAAACAATGTCGGAAAGACTACCTTGACTTTTCTCAACCCGCTTTCTTTACAGGATGTCTTTTGGCCACGATAGTCATTGTGTTTCGCTGGTAATTTTTTGATGGACATTGTGCCAATGGTATTTCGAAGAATCGCGATTCCCCAAGATCGTTTGTATTTCTCCGGTCGCTCTATCTTCTTTCTATTCTTTAGATTGAAACCACGAGTTCTCAGGGCTCAGCATCTGGAATTCCATGGAATATCCAGAGGTATATAGCGGATATATACATTCTATTTAGAAGAGGTCCTGGAGTTTATCCAGGGTGGAGCCAGTATCTATGGATATATCCATGGATATCTATAAACGTGACTTTCACGTGACTTCGGAGCGTAAAAAAATAATGACCCGGGAGCTAAGAGTATTACGCGAATGCTAAGCACTGCCTTTTCGATGCTTAGACTCTACTAAAATAGAGTTAAGCCTTATCTTTCAACCCTACTAATATACCTACACCACTCTCCTACCTACTCTAGTATAGCCTCTCGAGAGGCTTGTGATGTTGTAGATTAAACCCCCCTATGTCTTAAGCCCTTAAAAGAGTCCCTTAAAACGCTCCCTTGAAGAGCCTCTAATACCTCTACTACAAGGCCCCCTACTACGAAGGAAGACAATAATAATAACAATAAAAACCCCCCCTCTCAAGCCTACCTAAAACTACTAGTTTAATAGAATTTAAGCGAGATTTGTATATATGTAGCTAAATTCACTCTTTTTTACCCTACACCTGCAAAAAGTCTGGATATTTCATGTTCTAGAGTAATTTTCTTTGGAAAAATCCATTCTATATTAACCTTGCCCTGGATAGTTCTAGAGCGATATCATCCATGGCATCCATGGAAGCCCCATCCATATGCCCAGCCCTGCGAGTTCTTGGAGAACCAGACGAGAGAACGAAAGAACCCGTAAACTCCCAAGATAAGCAAGGCTGTTTCGAAATAACTAAGTATCGTGTTACAGAAGGGACTAGTCAAGCAGTGTAGAAGGCGTAGATTTGCGGAATTCTGGCTGCGGAGTAGTTCGGGTGTCAAATCCCTCTTGTGGACACCGTTGGATCTTGAATTTGCAACCCCTTTACTTGAAGCAACGCTATCAAATAAAGGTGGCGCCGGTAAAGTCATGGTCAATGCTTTTTGGCACTCTGGCGTGGAAATATTCGTCGAAAGCTAAGTAGTTTCGTTAAAGCTCGTACTATTCGTTCAAAGGAGGGAAGGGTTACTTGAATGCCCTGACAAACATCTTGAAACTCTTTTGCCGTTTGCCAAGCTGTCAACTTAGTTGAGATCTCGGCATATTGTGCCCCTCTCAATGTAGGTGTCACTAATGTCGTGTTGACAATGAAACCCAGCAGCCCGATAACAAAACTCCATAATACGATCGCTTTTCCTCTTGATTTGCAAATCTCTAATAGTTTCAGCTGCTTTTTTGGTACTGTAGCTAGTGTGACATCTGAGGTAGTTCTTCCACCACTTAATTCTTGTAACTCAAGAGCTATATCGACAGGTTCATTTAAAGCCAAAGATCCGGAATTTATAGCGGTTGTAGCGAGTTGAGGTGACACTGAGCGTGAGGCTGGAAGCGGGATCATGGACGGCACGACTTCCTCGGTCATTGAATTCGATAAGCGAGGCAATGATGAGAAATTTGGTAAATTCCAATTTGTTGGATGATGTGAGCTTTTCAAAACATATAACTACGAAGATATATTGCTGTTGAAGTTAGACATTAGGCAGCAAAGGCATCCAGTTGTCATGCATGGTAACGTTTTGCCGTGATACACACACAGCCTCATCTCACCAACGTCTTTTGTAAGGCCAGAGGTGCCTCCTCCACCACCTCCACCATTATTCATTCGTGAAGTATGGCCCGCTCAGAAGTAGAGGCTGTTTTCCCATTTCGTGACTTGGAAAAAGGATTACCACAAGAAGATCTTGATACAACTGCCGAGACCGAGAAAAGCTACGACCCCTCTGAATGGTCTTTTGGTACAGAGACAAATGAATCTGGACCTTCATCTCCCAGGATAAAAATTTCTCTTCAGAAAGGTAAATACTCGCTCTGTAATCAACCATCCCCAACTAATTGTACTCTCTTTAAGATCACGAAAGAGGGGTGTCGCAACTTACGCACCTCCCAGAAACCGGAGATGAATCGAATTGGAAACCGCTACCGGCATTAAGCTGGTTCAGCAAAAGGAAAAAGGGCAAGAAGGTCGCCTACAAAGACAGTATTACCTCAATATCTTTGTAAATGCGTGCTCCATTGAACATATGTAGTTGAAAAGTATTCAAGTGGATATCCACGACTTGCAGCCTACCTGACTTGCGAGGTCGATCTCAAATTATATCGTCAATTTGGATACATCCAATCTCGCCTCCTTCTCCACAAGCAAAGCCAGTTGCGAGATCTTGAAAATCAACTGGAACAATTAGATAACCATGACGCCTCAACCGTGGAGACTAGGATATATCTCCCTTCGAGTGAAATGAATGACAGGGACAAAACCGCTCGTTCAGAACTGTTGATGACATTAGAGACTAAGTTTCTGGAATATGGTAGGTTGCAATTATACGTTTTATCTCGTGGGATTCTACTGGGTTGACGAAAATTTAGGCGAATTACTGAGCATGGCTCGTCACCTGGGCTCTTTCCCAAAGCCTTTCGAACGAGACAAGAATGATATAAAATCGTTCTTCAAACTTCAGAAGCCTGTGTGTTTTAGCGAGAATCATATATATCACAAGGAGGACTTACAGTACTAGGTCATAAGTTTTCGCACCCTGGCGTTTTTACACCCAGAATCGACTCGTGCACGCCCTTCTCCTACACTAGAATTCTATTTATAGCACTTATAGAAACTTCCAGATAGAGTATTTCGAACATTTTAATACTAGCTATCTATAATAGATTTAGTAATATGTTGCTAGTACTTAGTATAGAGAGGGTTGAGCTAGGTAAAGTTAGGAATTAAGCGATTTAATATGTAAAACCACTTAAAATCGCTTAAATTTCTACTTCGCTAGATTTATCCTTATACTACTTCTTATAAAGAATCTTTTGGGGAATATCTAAGAATAGAAAAGCTGTATTTTATAAGGTTAAAAAACTCCTATATAAAAAAATTTGTTTTCTTAGTTAAGGTGAATAAACTATGTAATTATTACTAAGCCGTGTTTGGGCCATTTTTGGTGTAAAACTGCTGGGGTGCAAAAACTTATGACCACTGACTATAGTAACACTTGGCCCGGGGCCTACTTTTATTTGGAAAGATACTTCAATTCATTCGTCTAATTGTGAGTCAATTATTTCTCAGCCTAGCCGTGATAGTTGAAGTTTTCCTGGAAAGAATATATCAAGCTTACAGGCGTTCGGGAAACACAGGGAAAACGAGCAAGTGATTTAGAAGTGGACTATGATACCAAAAGTCTTATTCTTTGCCTTCTCAGGACATGCTTCTTCGTCCTCCCTATCGGCCTCCTGGAGTTTTTGGGCATTCCAACGGAACGTATCACAGGAATAGAGATTGTGCTTCTTTGTACTCTCCTGTTTTCTATTGTCTTTTCGTTTTTTGCAGAGTCCAGCCGTCGCGATACATTTACCGCTTCTGCTTCGTGAGTAGTTATTACCCCAAAGAAAGCCATCGTACTAACAACCTTAGGATATTGTGCTGTTCTTGTCGTTTTCATCATTAACATCCCCTCAGAAGAGGCGAGGTTATTACTAAGGGACGGGATACCTCAGGCTCGTTCTAGGGAATGAAGGGAACTGATTCGGGCCGGGAGTTAAGTCAAATGAGGGTAAACAGTCCTTCTTTTCATGGTGATCATTCTTGTTGGGTCCTCCCTCAACTGCTTTTACTAAGCTAAAAAAGTCTTTTATTTTCGATAGGACCTTGTAGTCTTATATCCTTATCAATATATAAGATTTTCTTTACTTAATACTATATTAAGTCTGTTCTTCCTCATTCTATAGTCGCTATATACGTTCTAAAACTATTAAGTTCTAAAATTTTCTATGGAGAGGCTATAATACTATCGCGCTAGAGAGTATATTAATTCCCGACATTAATTTTAGCTCAATTCACGAATCTAATAGATTCTACTATATGAGGGTATTACAGGCTTAAAACTCTGACTCTTAGGCTTGCCATTATACCTAGTGATTATAATCACTTTTCCCTTAAAAAGTTGTATAATATTACTTTAGAATCTAGGTATAGCTTCACTTTAAATCTGGGCATACTATTAGTATACGGCACTATATATTATGTAGTGACAATACCGGTTTAAGTTTACTACTTACTGCTGTATTTTAGGTAGTGATGTAAAGTAACAAAAAAACTGCTGTGTTTTACTGGCAGTGGACTAATTCTATTTATTTCCTTCCTGAAGAGTGGAGGATTCCTGGGATATTCAACAAGGGCATCTCTCGGTGAAGAATAACTTTCTCTGTTAAGTCTATTTTCCAAAGAAGTCCACAAGATCTGCGTGAACCGAAAACGGTGCGATATGTACAGTAACAGAACTTAGAATCACTTGCCGATGTTGAACAAGTTCTATACGAAATCTGGAAATTTCTACATAGATTTACAACAGAACCAAAAAAACGAACAAAATCCAGTTCAAGCAGGACAAGAAATCAAGTATGAGATTGTCATTACAGTTTCCGAACCATCCCCAGTCATAACCCATCAAAACACATCCCCCATCTCTAAGCCTTACTCGCTCCCTTCGCACCCCCCTCAACAACCTTATCCTCAGGTGAGAACTTCATGCTAATACTATTAACACAATGCCTCTCATCGGTCGGCGTCGCATATCCCTCGCCCTTGAAAACATGACCCAAATGGCCCCCACAATTCGAGCACACAATCTCCGTCCTCGACATGCCCAAAGTACTATCCGTATGTCTCGTCACCGCACCGGGGATGTTATCGAAATACGCAGGCCATCCACAACCGGATTTGAATTTGTGGTTTGCTTTGTAGAGGGGTGCGTCGCAGCCAGCGCAGGTGTAAACACCGGTTTCGGGCATGTGTTTGTCGTATTTTCCGACGTAGGGAGCTTCGGTTCCTTTTTCACGGAGGACGCGGAATTGTTCTGTGGGTTGTTAGTTGCTGTTTGAATTTGATGGAGGAGGTGGCGGGATATAAGGTTACCTTTATTGAGGACGGCTTGCCACTCGTCTTCGCTTTTTTGGAGGGGGTAGGACATTTTGGGGGAAGTGGTGGAACTGAAGAAGCTGCCGAAGAAAGGGATGGTGGGCATGGATTTGAGAACTGTTCCTCTTGCGAATGGAGGGAGAGTCTTTTGTGTTGATTGGGCTGAGAGTCGAGCTGTGTAGTTGCTTATTGTGTAGAAGGTACGGACAATCGATGGGAAGTTGGGGATGCGCATAGAGACTTTATAAGAAAATTGGGAAGCAGAGGAGAAGGTGAGAAGGTATATGTTTGGAATCCTTAATGGTGGTACACTGGAAGTATTTGAAATGTTTCCCTCGAAATGCTTCCAAATGATATCAAATGGAATCCGAGTCTCAGCATCAGCCCCGCGCTTGAACGACGACGTCAGTTTGATTCGTTGACATCCCTGCAACAACCCCTGTCCATTCAAAAATATCGGAAAAGCGTCGGAGGATTATTTCCCACTACTGAACCGCCGCCTTATCACCCTTGAAACGACTTTCGCAGCCCAACCTGACATACATATGTGGAATCAGGACGCCCGCCATTCTATTACAGTACCACAGAACACCACAGCTACGCCCTCTTCCGATTCCATACTAAATCTACACCTACACCCACACATTACAAATATCGAGGTTCATCATGTCGCGGAGGCCCCCAAATCCTGCGGCAGAGCGTGCTGCACAAAACACACAGACTCTCAAAAGCCTTGTGAAACTCGAGGGCAATAAGACATGCGCCGATTGCAAAAGAAATAAACGTGAGCTCGATTCCACCATCTGCCACTCTCTTTGCTTCTGCCACTAACCAATTTCTTCTCCCACAGATCCAAGATGGGCGAGTTGGAATCTGGGCGTATTCATCTGCATAAGATGTTCTGGCATACATCGAGGAATGGGCACGCACATTAGCAGAGTGAAATCAGTGGATCTCGACTCCTGGACCGACGAGCAGTTACAAAGTGTCTTGAAATGGGGAAACTCAAGAGCGAACAAGTATTGGGAAGCGAAACTGGCGCCTGGCCATGTGCCATCCGAGGCCAAGATTGAGAACTTTATCAGGACAAAATACGATTCCAAGAGATGGGTCGCTGAAGGGCCAATACCGGATCCCTCGACCTTGGACGCGGATGGGGACGACGATGTGCCACTGAGTTTGGTAAAGGAGAAACAGGCGATTGAACGTTCCACTTCACAAAAGGCTGCCTCTGGCGGCCCATCTCAAGTTAGAAGAGCCCCGCAACAAGATTTGTTCGGCGACGACGATGCTCCTCCTTCAAGAACGATGTCCGCGGCACCATCTATGTCAAGACCTCCGCCACCCAAAGCCGAACCTGCTCCTCCCAAGCAAACGAAACCCGCAGACTCTTTGCTTGGTTTAGATTTCTTTGGTACCGAAGCGCCTCCTCAAAATCGACCCTCAAGCGCCGCGTCTACTCCTGGAACTCAGTCACGGCCAGACCTCAAGCAATCAATCCTGTCATTATATGCCTCCGCTCCTCGACCACAACCGACTCAACAGCAGCAGCAGCAGCAGCCGTCCCATGGTCATTCCGGCTCTTTTGGTAATATGCAATCGACTATGCAACAATCACCTCCCGCGACGAAGACACAATTCGGAGGAATGAACGATGCTTTTAGCGGCTTAAGCTTTTCCTCTAACCCAACTTCTCCCGGAATACAAGCACAACCAAAACCATCAGCATTTTCAGGTCTCGGGAATCTATCCAGTCACCAACCTTCTCAAAAGTCACCACCAGGAAACCTGATGGGAGGTAGTTTTTTCGACACCAAGCCCGCATCTAAACCAGTACAACAGCAGCCTCTCCAACCATCGCGAGGTTTCAGTTCTTCCAGTGGATTCGGTGCCTTTGATTCTGCTCCCAGTCCAGCGCCGGTCTCAACCTCCTCCGGCATGAACGACCTCTTCGATTTCTCCACCCCCGCTGCTCCCCCAGCCGCAGCCCCTCAACCAAAAATGACCTCCCCTCCAGCCCAACAATCAGTCTTCAATCTCTCCCAACCCGCCCCCGCACCTAAGCCTCAACCAGCAATGCCAGCAATGAATAACTGGTCCGACAGCGATGCATGGGGAGGATCCAACGACGCAGGATGGGGTTCAACCAAGAGCCCTGTTACGACAAAACCTGCTGTTGCATCACCACAAGCATCCGCCAATTTTGGCTGGGGATCAAGTTCGAATTCGTTGGCTAGTCAGAGTATTGTACCAGGTGGAGGTGGAACTTTCAGTCCTACGACTTCAGCGCCGCCTAAGGTTACTCCGGATGATGATTTTGGGGGGTGGAGTAGTGCTGCTGCACCATCTAGCACCGGGCAGGCGAAACCGGCGGCGGGGTTTGGGGGGAATGATGCGGATTTGTTCTCTAATGTTTGGGGGTAGGCATAATGGGTATATTGATACCAGCTGGGTAGGGTTGGATGGTACTTGCATAGTAGTAGTAGTAGCATTCATAGGTAACTTGGCACTTTAAAGCCAGTTATAGAAAGATGACAAATTTATATTTACTCAAATCAAGTTTCATTTGAATGTTCGATATTTTAACCATCGCTCCCCTTCCATTCCTATCCATGAAAAAACGCCGGTTGTGCTATGCTACAGATAGTTTATATACCAAGATACAAGTACACACTCTTTTTAAATCAAGTACGTCCCTTGCCTCTCCCATTCCATCTCGAATATAATTCTCGTCTTTCGTCTTGCACACGCCTTTCTATCCTATTTTCTGGAAGGAATTGTTCCCATCTCATATACGCCTTCCTATTGCTTTCCACGTATTTAATGTCTTATATTCAGACATCCTTTATTTGATATCCCCAACCAGGACTCAATACCCTCGCCCCCTCAAACAAACAAACCCCATAAGAACCAAAGCACGAGGACAATCCCTATTATCATACCGGATAACTTGAAGATGGCGATTTTATTGCCGCTTGCGGCCATGCGACCTAGTCTGCTGGCGGAACCTTTTAGGGAGGTGGACATGGAGGAGAAGGTATTGGACTGTGTTGCGCGGGGAGGTTAGTGTTTGAAGTTAAATTTTATGTGAAGGGTTGGAAGGATTCTTTTTTTCTCTCTCTGATGGGATGGGTTGTTTTTCGGGTTGTTTTTTCTTTTGGATTGTAGTTCTTTTCGGAGTGTATGTACAACCTAAGGTGAACTTTGGAACCAGGACAGGGGTCCGTGAAATCCGGGGTAGGAAATCTGATTTGGGGATGGGAATAGGGGGGGAAGGAAAGTGAAGAAAAGGTTAGGGAAGGGAAGAGAACATACGGTGTTATCAATGACATCTTGATCGCGGGCATTGTCGTAGATATCTATCGTCACGCCGCGGAGGGCGGAGACTTTCGAGGAGAGCTCTGAGAGGCGGGTGTTGTTCTGGCGTTCGCGCTCGTAGGCGTCGGACATTTTTGGGGGGGGACGGGGAGTTTGTTCTGCCTTTTTTCCTCTTTTTTGTTCCTCGTGGATTTGTTGGGGGGGGGGGG